>BJCM01080399.1:0-11969 GCA_018326385.1 Flaveria bidentis
AATCTGGGGGATGGGACCAAATCCCGTATGAACTAGGGTGCTTAGTTCATGGATTGGTGAGAGGCCTCCACTTCAACTACTCAAGATTTATGCTGACCAATCTTATTGGAAATCTCCAGAGGGAAACATTCTTTATGTATCCCAGATTTCTTCAGCACATCATCAACTGTGAGCTGGACCAGAGTCGGCTTGTCTGTGTAGCCACACTGCCTGTCCCTCACATGAGGCCTACCATCTTCAAAACTCTGAATAAGGTGTCCACAAACTTCACTGGAAGGTACACTTCTCTATTTCCAGGTATGACTGAGCATATAGCTCCTGGTGATACCCCTGTTCACCCCACAAGTGATGAACCCACACCAGCAACTGCCCCCACAATGCCAACACTGCCTTCTCACCCCATCACTATCACATACAAAAGACGCCCCAAACAAACCCTTGGTCAATCTCTCTGATTGAACAAGCTCCTCCTGTTAAATCCAAAAAGACTATAGTGGAACAATAGGCTCCCACTCAGTATGAGGTCTCACCATCCTTCTCATTTGACCTCAATTTGGGTTTTGAGTCTCCTCAAGCTCAAACCCATGAGCTCGAAACCCAAGCCACCAGCCCTCATGATAAGTACTTATACTCTTCTGAGTAGACAACAAGGGACAACCCCACTAAAGGCTCAATGCCTGTAGACATTGATCAAAGTCCCGGGTTAGTAGGTTTAACTTCCTTATCTTTCATTAACCTTCTTTTCAAAACTGATGAAGAGATTACTTCCCTCCATGGAAATAAAGTTGATCTACAACACTCTCTCAAAGATCAATAGAGCATAGCGAGACCTCTTATATCTAGCTCCCATCAGCAACCCATTACTAAGGTGAGTCCCACTGATGTGGAGGAGACTCATGCAGATTCAGCTACCACTACGGAAGGTGCCTCAATGGAACTTATGGATAGTGGTAATATTTCTAAGACTGAATCTCTGGCTACTGTGCCTTTTGATGACTCTGAAAGAGACATCATTAAGCAGGGGAAACCAGGGTGCCAAGAAACCATATCTGGTGGTGAGGCTGAACATACTAGGTATGTTACCTCATCTCTCGTGATTCTTCAAAAGAAGATGAGGGAAGCATGAAACTCCTCATACAAGACCTACTATCTAATGTCTCAAACCTTGAATCCAAGGTTAGAACTTTAGAAGAAAGGTCTGCCACTCAGCAACTTGAGATTGACAATCTTAAGGCTCAACTAGATGAGAAACAGATTGAGAGATCTGTTAGGCATGAACCTGTTCAGGTCTCCTTGACTTCTTCCTCCAGCTCATCTAGCTCTTAAGATGATGCTACCAAAAAGGGGGAGAGTGTTTAGAGACAAACATCCAAGGAACCACAGAGCCAAACTTCAACTTCAAAACTTTCGGCTCCCTTTACAACTTTGTCTGAGCCATCCCAAGTGGTACTGCAAATTGACCCAAGGATGCTCAGAGATCTCTACAGATTCTTTTCCAAGTTTATGTTAAGATCCTCTCTTGATCAGCCAAGCTCTGATGTAGCCATGATGTACTTTGGAGCAGAAGAGCTTCAGAGGCTAAGTGCACCTTCTACCACTATGGAAGAAGTTGGTCAACCTAAGGTCCATCTGGAACCTGAGATTCAATTCGAAGGGGAAATGAAGACTGATGGCCCAACAACTGAAACAGTTGGGACATAATCTGCACCTCCTCAAACTTCCGAAGCTGAAGTCAAAGCCTCAGAATAACCTAAATCTTTCGAAGCTGAAATGGAAGCTATGGAAGGACTGTTCTCTTTGTCCGAGGATCTAATAATCACATATGCAATTCTAGAACTAGCATCTAATATGAATAGTGAGGACTTTCTAGATCAACCTCTTGTTCAGACACCCTCTCTGTCTCTCTCACAATCCGAATCCACTCTCCAAGAACCACCAAAGTCAAGCTCTTCAAAAGATAACAAAAGGAAGAAGAAAATGACTGCAGAAGAGCTGTAGGAAGAGGAGAAGATTGAAAAGCTAAAGAGAAAAGGAAAACTTCCAACTGGGAAGCTGTTAGCTGCCAGTACAAAAGCAGCTGCAGCCAACCAGGAGGCTGTCAACAAAACAAGGAGAGCAGAGATCATTGACCAGCTCATCAAGCTTGGAGCTGCCAATAAAGAAACACTCCTGCTATAGTGGAGTTGGTGGAACTGGAAAAGGCAATCAGGCTGCAAAAGGAAGCACACGGTTGGCCTTAGAGGAAGAAAAGGAAAAGGAACAGAGGGAAGCTGACATGCAGCTCAGGAGAGAAAGGATAGACTTCCTAACCTCTAGAGGTTTCTCTCTTCAAAAGTTGTCTCCACATAACGATGAAACGATCCTTTGGCTCTTCAACAAAGAGCAGGATCAAATGGAGAAAGAGAGAAAAAGGGCTGCAAGAGAAAAGTTAAAGGAGAAGAAGAAGGAGGAGAAAGCAAGGGTCACTGCAACCAAGAAGATAGGTGAGAAAGCCTGGATGAAAGACTATCTCCGGGCTCACGGCTTCTCTGGAAGGCAGGTGGGTCCCATGTCTGAAAGGACACTCCAACGAATTGTTAGTGAATTCAAGGCCGCCATTCGTTTTGGCAAAAGGAGAGAGATGTACAGAAGGGTACAAGAGATGACCTTCACACCAACCACTCAACCCCAACCTAATCCAATTCCCTCTCCATTTACCATCAAAACTGAGCCTTACACTCTTGAACCCACACCTTTACCGTCATCCATTTCCTCTCCTCAACCACCCCAACTACCCATCCTTCAACCCAAAACACTTACCAGAACCACTACACCACATCCTACCCAACAACCTTCCAAACCATCCCCTCAGCCTTCCAAAAAACTCTCCCTTAAGGAGTTCAAGGCAATCAAGACTAAGCTTACCAACTGCACAACTTTGAGCGACATCTCCTGTGAAGATGAGTCCATCAAACTAACCTATGCTGATGGATCTTCAAGTTCCCTCATAAGAGATCAATTTCTTGATCTGCCCAAAGGAACACTGGACCATGCTGCAAGACTTCTAGGGCTCAACTCAGATTCACTAAATGATGAAGAGAAGAGACTAAGAAGGAAGCTGGTGACTTTGCTGGATACAAAGAAAGAGGACAAGTTTCCTAGTCAGCCTCTTGTGCCTAGAAAGAAAATAATCCAGTGGAGGTTCGATGAAACTTCTCACAACTTTGTTGTGGAAAGAGAGAATGGTGAATTCAACAGACTGAATGCCACCTCACTGCTACACTCTAGCAGGTTTGACCTTGCTGAGTTAGCAGATAAACTATTCTCTAGTCCCTCCAACTCTAAAACTGCTGCTCACATCAGAAATCATCTCAGTAGTCTTCATTTGGCTGAGTTAACTACAAAAGCTAAGATTGAAGAAGAGTCGAACTTGAAAAGAAAGGAAGACGAGGATAGACCTCCCACCAAGGGCACAACCTTTCTACAGATGGTGGAGGGTCCTGAATTAGAACCTATAGTTAGATGGGAATATGATTATAGCTCCCATCAACTAACTCTTTTCAGAGGGCCACAACAAAGGGTACATATCATTCAGGGTGATAGACTGGAGTTCTTGTCAACTAAAGATTTGTACAAACTTCTCAACACCACATCAGGGAAGAACAAGGAAACTAACAAGTATTTACTCTCCCTAGTGCTGAAGGTTTTGAGGAGTAGAAACAAGTGAGGTTTTGGTAGCATCAGCATAGGGGGAGTTTGTTGGATCAAGAAGAAGGCTGGTTCAACCAAAACCAAATCACTTAGACAAATTTTGGTGCTACTTACAAAGGCTTCCAAAGCCAAGTGTGGAACTTCCGAAGTAAGTAGAGTTCTTCCAAAGACAGAGTGAAAAATCAACTTTTAAAGACAAACTCTACTTCCAAAGTCAAAGTACTTAATTCCGAAGATCAAGTCCGAGAAGAAGAAATCATAAGACTACTTACGAAGTATGAAGAAAAGAAGAAGTCCTCAAGCCTCGGAAGAAGTAGCTTCTTCCGAAGTGTAAGTGGCTTTAGAAGTACTTGCTCTTCCGAAGCCCTTTAACCTTCGGAAGACACTGCTATGAACCAGTTGACATAAGTATGGTCTCTGACACTCCGCTGTAGACCTCTGATACTGCATGGCATTTTCTCAAAGAGCCATGTAGTTGACTATACTTTATTCCACTGTTCACCTTTTATGTTAGTACAAGTTACCAACTTTAGTTGGTGATAAAAGGTAAGTCAGAGACATGTCCTGACTACCATATCTCAAATAAGACTTTATCTGAGATACCTTAAACTATAGCTTTTTAGTATTTGCTTTAGTTAGAGGATTCCAGTTGGTATCAAAGTATATCCGGCTGTAGGTAGTATTATATATAGTTTCTCATTTTAACTCATAACAGTATACTTGTAAGAGTCTTGTAACATTTGATTTGAGAAGCAATATATGCAAGTACCTTGAATATTACTTTTTGTGTTTGATTTTTATTTATTATATTGTTATCAACTCTTAGAGACTCTACCTTCATTCTGTGAAGTCGCTGGATCGGTTGACATCCGAGCGTGTTCTTGATGTAAGAAAAAAAAACCAAAACCAAGAGACAAACAATAGAATGAATAAGAATATAATGGTTTCATTGATAAAACCTAATGATTACAAGCTCATTAAAAATAAGAATCAAGCCTCTTGGCAAGGGGAGATCGAGCATGATCTCCCCTCTCATCCGGTAGTACCCAGGCCCCGGGCATACTCCTTAACCCTTTCTACACCATGAAACTGGTATTTATAGGCCTCAGCCCATATCAGATGCGACTGGGCCCATTCGTACGATTGGACCATGCGTATGGTTCAATCGTACGACTGGACCATATTATGGTTCAGTCTTACGAATGACCCAATAGCATCTCTCAGTCGCATGACTAGTCCATTAGCATGGGACTGAGTGTCATTCGCATATGCTCCTATGAATGACTCAATTTCATATGGTTACAACATATCAGGTGAATTACATTAAGCCTAGACTATTCGTCAAGCGACGGACACACTATATATGACAATATATGCTACAACAAATTCCCCCTTGGACGTTGCTAGCGAATAGTAGATAACACCTCTTACAATCTTCAGTCAATCTTTGCTCTGGTTTTCAATAGAATCAAACGAAAAGCCATATTAGCCAACATTGTTGATCCGTCAGGTTGCTACAGTATCCCTGAAAATGAATTTAGGCACAATAGTTTTCGTTTACTTTGCAGAACACTATCATTGCAGCAAGATTCCCCATATGACTGATTTTTCTAGCTAATGACATGAACAATTTTCCATTGCTCCAATCTTCACACATACTAACCTGATAAACATGAACACCTGTAGATATTCCCCCTCAAATTCAACATATCCCAATATATAACCAGTGTGCTCTCCTAGCGTCTTCATATGGTGTATTGGGCAAAAGGTAGAAGGTTCTAATCCACAGCTGACAATCTCAAACAAATCAACATGCACTCAGATTAATCATCAGAAACCAGCTCATATCATCACTTTCTGATTGCGTCTTCAATTTATCTATACATGGATTCCCCCTAAGAATGAGAATCCTCTCTGTGCGGATAAATATAACTTGATTGGCCTATAAATAGTCAGATGCTCCTGCCTACCCCATAAAATCAGCACCGGCTGCTGACATCTTCTCTTCTCTCTTTTGTGTTCTAACTACATTCATTTATTCTGGAAGTCCAACAATAATGGGGTATCCATCAAACCTCTTTGACAAAAGAATCTCAGGATGAATGTGCTTTGCTTATTCTCAAATCTGTGCAAAAGGCTGTTCCAGACTCTTTTTTTCGGTCTGGAACACCATTCATTCATATGACATGGAGGACAAATATCGCATTCGTGTGAATGGATGATACGAATGATATATTCGTGCGATTGGACAAATGTGGATGAGCCAATCGTGCGATTGGACAAATGCAGATGAGTCGATCGTGCGATTAGACAAATGCGGATGAGTCAATGTGGATGGCTCAGTCGTGCGATTGAACATACGACTGGTCCAGTCGCATGGTCCAGTCGTACAAATGGCCATTAGCATGGTACAATCGTACGAATGGTCCATACTTATTGTCCAGTCGCATGAGTGGATCTGCACATAGATTTTCAGATCTGCAGCCTCCATGGCTGCTAAAAACCCTAATCTGATGAATTTTACATGAACCGAAACAAAATAGACATCATTAGATTCGCAAGGGTATTAGAACATGGTTCCGAGTTTGATTTTAACTAAGAAACAACACACGTAACAAGATCTGAGCAAAACACGAAGAACACGAAGTGGGTTTAACGTCAAAGAACATGAAATAGATCCAGAAATCAAAAGCTCGATTTGCTAGAATGATTGTTAATTCATTCTAGCAGTAACCGGCTCTTATACCAATTGTGAAGTAGTTGGATCGGTTGACATCCGAGCATGTTCTTGACGGAAGAAAACAAAAACCAAAACCAAGAGATAAACAATAGAACGAACAAGAATATAATGGTTTCATTAATAAAACCTAATGATTAAAAGCTCATTAAACATAAGAATCAAGACTCTTGGCAAGGGGAGATCGAGCATGATCTCCCCTCTCATCCGACAACACCTAGGCCCTGGGCACACTCCTTAACCCTTTCTACACCATGAAACTGGTATTTATAGGCCTCAACCCATATCAGATGCGACTGGGTCCATTCGTACGATTGGACCATGCGTATGGTTCAATCGTACGACTGGACCATACTTATGGTTCAGTCTTACGAATGGCCCAATAGTATCTCTCAGTCGTACGACTGGTCCATTAGCATGGCTCAGTCGTACGACTGAGTCTCATTCGCATATGCTCCTGCGAATGACTCAGTTTCATGTGTTTACAACATATCAGGTGTATTACATTAAGCCTAGACTATTCATCAATTGACAGGCAGACTATATATGACAATATATGCTCCAACACATCCGGGTGTAGTTCAAGTGAGTTTGAGAGAAAAACAAAGTGTTAAGTGATATAAACCGATTCTGCAAAACTTTATGAAACAACTAATAAAGTAATGATAATAATTATCTATTCCTATTTAATCAAAATTAAATCTTCATTCTCCTCTTTAATCTTGATTTATGCAATCTTGAATCCCAAACAAGACTCTAACTCAACAACTTTAAATCTTGGACCGTTTATCTTGTCTTCTTTCTTTTGACGCCACCTTCGGTCACACTAAATAATATCGTCATCGGATCCACTTGATCTTGAAATCTCCATCTTGTTTCTAATCATCATGATATTGACGTTATCATCTCATTAATATCGTTTCTTGCTATCCTCTATTCTATTCTTTTTTACATTGTAGGTTTGATTGTTTTCAACAATTCCTTTTACGAATCACAAATAATCACTTCCGTTATGATTCACATGAAATCACACAACATTCTTTCTCATTAATTAACTCACACATAATCATTGTTTTGATGACACAAATCGTCTTCTTTTCTTGGTTTTACCTAGCTCACACAAAACCGCTCTGTCTGACTAACTTAGAACCTTACTCTTCTTGACTTACATAAAACCTTTTTCTCTTGGCTCACGTACAACCAATCTTTTATACACAGAACCAATATTTTCTTGGCTCACACAAAAAGTCTATGGTGGTTTTGATCTTTGGCTCACGTAGAACCCTAGCTCATGTAGAACCTATTCAACTGATCTTCAATGTGTTTGGTTCTGATACTAGTTGTTAAAATATAGTGGATAAAGCAAACATGATAACACCAATAATTTATTAAGAATAAAACCACATAAAAGAATTACGCTATAACTCTCTATTTATGCTAAAGATATTCTACAACTAGCCCAACTCAAAGTTAATAAGATAATCAAAAAAGTAATCAAACTCAATCTTTATCTACTTCAAACTTTATGAAAAAAATTAATAAAATAATCATATATTGATCTTTTCTTATTTAACTAAGATTAAATCTTCATTCTCCCTCTTAATCGTGATTAGTGCAATCTTGAATCCCAAACAAGACTCATAACTCATCTACTTATAAATTTTGGACCATTTATCTTGTCTTCTTTATTTTGATGTGTAACAACCTTGATTTTTCATGCTTCACTCTTTGATGATTCTAGTAATTTAATGTAACCATTGGCTAAATTCAAGAATGATTTGTGAAAACTATCATATATTCTATTCATTATTATTCATTGTGATACTATTACATGGTAATGTAATTCTATAATAACATGTGTGTAAATATTCGATCTTGCTATTAATAGTAACTTGGAATTACCCTAGAAATAATCGAAGTCTAAGATAATGTTAAACTACCACATAAATGAAACACATATAACTATAAGAACAAAAGTTTATATATGTGTAACTTAGGGTTACATATGTAACTTTTGTTAAAAGGATAAAAAATTATTTAATTAAAATTAAGTCTTATAATAATAAAATAGAAACATATGTGTATATATATGCATGGATAACTACAAAGTTATATATATATATATATACATATATATATAATCCTAAATCTAATAATTAATAAATTAAATTTATTCTAACACATACAAAAATTCGTTCACCCCCTTTATCCCTTAAAACAATATGAATTTTATTAATTAAATATTAAGAAAGTCTATCTTAATTGAAACCTAAAAAACCTTAATTTTTCTAATATAAATAGGGGTCTAATTCATATTATTTTTCTCATCAAAATCTAAATTTATAGCTCTTATAAAATCAAATATCAACTTATAACACCTTTTTTGAAGATTCAAGAAGTTTTCCATATCGAGTAAGTTTTTATGTTCTTCGTGTTCATATCTTTTCAATTGTGTTTTATCAAAAATAAATTATAACTAGCTTGGATCTATGATTAAATAAAATTATTGTGAAATAATTAGAGATCTAAGATAGATCAACACATCAAATAAATATAAAATAACCAAAACTTTGCATAAACACATCAAACTTAAATTCTCGGATTTTGACAGGATTCATAGGGCCAACTTCGGACAGCCATATCTCCCTCATATCAAATCATTTTTCTATGATTCTTTTTTTTCAAAATTAAATTCAAAATCTTATCTTTCTAACCATTTATACAAAAAGTCTTCGAAATCATTTATTTGACCCTTCAAATAGCTCGTGAAAGATTAATGCGTGAATCTATCCAAAGCTATCAAAATCCTAAATTTTACAACTTTTCAATACCTTCATATAAAGAAATGTTTTTTATTATAAAATAAGCAATATAAACATGTTTTGAACAATAAAAATTCAAATTTTAATGATTCTTATGATTATCTATGTAACACCCGGATATTTGTTTTTAAAGACGAGAAAGAAAGAATAAAAGTGTAGAAAAAAACATACACAATTTAACTCAAGTTGAGGGGTTAAAAATGTTGAAAGGATAAAAAGTTTCAAAAGTGGGCATGGCCGCCCACACTCCCTGCGCACTTCCTTTCAACCGGATTTAGAAAGAGAAAGTGAAAAAATTTCGGGTATTGAAAAAAAAGAAGAAATTCGAATTCAAGGTAAGAATTCTTGGTTTGAGAATGATCTTGACTAGCCTATGCCTTGATTATATGCTTATGTGTGTTGTGTGTTCGTTTGTATGTGTAAATTGGTGGGTTTTAGGTGTTTGAGCTCATAGCAAACAGGTTTGAAGGAAGTCATAGCCAAAGGCTACTAAGGTGAGTTCTAGAATCCCCTTTTTACAAGTTTTATATGATATTGGGTTGGAAATACATTTATGAATGTTTTTATTTAATGGGTGTTTACACCCGAATGATTTTGTGTGTGTATGAATGCGGGTGGGGTATGATCTTGGGTGTTCTTGATGTTGTGATGATGCCATGTTCTTGTTATTGTCACACCCCGACCGACGGCGGAATCATCAGGGCGGATTAATAGGAGACGATTGCTCATAGCATATGGAACTAATTAAATTGAAATAATATTAAATTTCATTATTCATTAAACATTACAAAACAAATAAGAAATTACAAAACAATCAAGATACAACCAAAAACATAAGACTTTCGATTTAAACTAGGTCCAAGTCCTATATGAGCACAAGAAGATCTTCAAGTATCAAACCTGAAACATGTTAAAAATAAAGGGTCAACTATAAAGTTGGTGAGTTCCCATGGTTTAAACACACGCATATATGTATATATGTAAAAAGGGTTACAAGAAGCAATTCATGTCCACGGTTACGAGTTAGCAAGCTTATAGAAACATACAGTTACAACCAAACCTCGACTTGATTACAAGTATACAAGATTGGCTGACTGTGATCCTGGTTTGTTTACACGCCTCGTGGTAAAACTCCGCACGTGATTTTGAGGGTGTGACAAAGTGTACTTGGTTCCCATGATGAACAAGCATACGTCATCAGGAGTCGGTAATACATTGACTTTAGCACTAAATAGGCTTGTCAGGCCCAAAGATCTAAGACGTTGCAGGCTAGCAATAGTTAATGATTATAATAAAAATATGTATCTCATATAAGACTTACAATAACACAAATAACCATGACAAAAATATAAAGATGAATTTCATGTGCATTTACAAGTATCAAGATGTTTACAAGTGTAGGTTTATAAGGTTAACATGTTTCACCCCAAAAGGTGTGAAATAAAGTAAAAAGGGGGCATGGAGAACTCACATGGAAGACTCACAAGTATAGTGATGATTGTAGAGTACATAAGAAAGCTTAGATGTCAAGAGCCATATGTGATGTCCTAAATGATAAAAAAACAATAACTTGAGGCTGGAATTCATTAAAAGAAGTTAGGACATTTAGAGAATGCTAAAAAGCGAAAGGTAGATTGAGAAAGGATTATTGCATCAATTAGATTCTGGACAGAATGTTTGGTATGTGTTTGAACAGGTTTTAAAAATAGAAAACGGTTTCATAAAATTATAAATATTTATACTTGACTAGTTCAAAGTCTCCCGGACAACTTTCATTCAGAAACAATTTTATGAAAAAATCTTTAAATAGGTCAAACAAGCAGCACAAGACAGAAGGTGCTGAAATGCGCACTTATCTTGTGAAGGCTATTGTTGAATCGTCCGATTGAGTTTGAAGACGTATAAATTGTCGTTGAAAAGGTAATTCAATGAAATTAACATTGGAGTCTGAGTTTACCCAAATTTAGTTTGTTATGATCAAGTTATGGTTGGTTGAAGTAAGATAATATTCTACCAGAATTGTAGTAAGGCACTTATGTGCACTTTTAAAATCGTTAAAGCATGAAACGGGTTAAAGCATTTTATTATGTCAATATTTGGTATATTAGTCTTCATTTGAGTTATAAAAATATTCTAAGACTTTGGCATAGCCATCATTTAGAACAATAATCTTGTGGAATAACCGAATGCGGCAGCATAGCTGTCCATATGCAAACAAGATTCTTTGTTTATGTTAGTGTGTTGTTAGCTTAATTTAGTTATGTTAGTGATTGTTATAAGATCAGTGATTATTATAATGTTAATGATCAAATGATAATTATTAAAATAAAAAGAGATTTGGTAGAAGAAAGAATAATAGTAAGAATATAAAATCATGAAAACAATTAGATGTTAGGATGATTAAAATATATAATATAAAAACAATAAAAGATTACCTTAGCATTAAGAATTATTGAAATCTCTTGTAAAATAAAATTATTCAAATTGATCATAACCAATAGATGAAAGAAATATATGAGAGTGAGATTTTTAGAGAATGAACAAATGAAAAGTGAGGCCTAAGCCTTGCTTTTATACTTGAGGTTAGGAGGAGGTTATGAATGGTGTTAATGGTGATTTATAAGTCTTTTAAAAGGGGGTTATGATTGGAATTTGAAATAAATATAAAATTAAATAATTTAAATAAATAAAAGAATAATTATAATTTAAAATTTAAATTC
>BJCM01080405.1:0-17929 GCA_018326385.1 Flaveria bidentis
GTAGGCAGATGTGAACTGATGTACAATTCCTTTCTCTTTACAGAATGCCTCCATCCACTGGTTCTTGAATTCCGTGCCATTGTCTGAGCGATTCTGACGTACTTTCAGCTTGTAGAGAGATTCCAATGTGGTCACCAACAGTTTGAACTATTCAAATGTTTCTGATTTGGATTTCATAAACAAAACCCAAGAGAATCTGTAGTAGTCGTCAGTGACTACATAACACTACAGATCACGAGCGATGCTCTTGGTGCTCACAGGACCAAACAGATCCATATGTAAAAGTTCGAGAGGCAATTCAATAGAATTTACGTTCTTTGCCTTGTGAGACTTCTTGGTCTGTTTGCCTTTCTTACACACTACACAAAAATCCGGAAGTTGAAAATTCTTAACATTGACTCCATTTACTAAATCATTTTGAATAATATGATTCATCTTCTATGGATTTATGTGTCCCATTCTCCTATGCTAGGAGATCGTGTCCCTTTCAGTTTCCTTTGACAAGGAGCATTGTAGTTGATGATCGGTTGTGGAAACCTTTGATAGATCCAAGACATATAAGTCATTATACCTTGAAGCTGACATTAGAATTTGGTCCTCCGGGATAATTTAATCCTTCTTCAACACATAGTACTTCTTGTTATGAAAGACAACCTTGAATCCTTTGTCACAGATCTGGGATACAGAAAGCAAGTAATTTTATAGTTGTTGAACATAGTTGACCTTGTCAAACTTGACTTTCAGATTTCCCACTTCGCCTTGAGCGGTGATGTATCCTCCTTTATTTCCAGAAATTGAGACATGTCCCCGTTTAATTTGTTTGACATTTGAAAGGAGAGACAGGTTCCCGGTCATATTCCTAGACGCCCCACAATCAAAAATCCAGGTGTTTGTGATAGCACTGTAATGGACACCCTGCATATTTAGAGGAAATTATTAGTTTAGGTTTGGGACCGAAGCCTTAACTGGCTTGGGTGACCAAGAGGAATCACACATCATGATTTCAACCCACTGTCCATTAGAGGGTGAGGGCATATAGTTCTTCTTAGTGCTCTCAGTATCAGACACTGGACTTGACTTTTCTTTCCATAAGCCAGTATTGTGTAAGGCCTGTTTGTGATAAACAGACGATTGGCTTACGGTTTGAACTTTAGGTTCATTACTTCTTTTTGGTGGAGTAATAGAACTCTTTTTAGAAGAAATTTCTTTAGTATCATGAAGTTCAATTTTCTTTCTTTGTGTCTGATAATAAGGACAATTAGAAACGATGTGTCCTCTCTTTCCATAATTGTAGCATGATCTACCTTCTACATGTTGGAAAAGGTGTCTCTATGGGAAAGTGTGTGATACCAGTGTGACTTTAGTCTGGTTGGGTTTAGACACTTCTTGTTTAGATGTTTTAATTTCTTTGTCAAAAAATCATTGCTTGAACGTTTTTAACATCTTTAGCTTTTTGTTTATTTGGACTGTGACGTGGAGCACATGGTTGGTTAATTGGTTTGGTCATTTTGGGTTCGAAAATAGACATGTTTGACCCTAACTTAACATTAACCTTTTCAAACTGTTCTTCCAAATTGACAATAGGCATCTTACCTTTAGATTTCAAAGTAGCCTCCTTCTGTTTAGTGATAGATTCCACCGGTTTACATGGGGAATCTGGATCACTAACTAGAGGAGTGGACACCACATGATCCTTAATGGGATTGTTATTTACTGGTCTACATTTAGAATTTAACAGTATCTCATGTGGTGGTGGAACCACTTTGTAACCCAACCCCTCCATGTTATTTCATTCTTTCACTAAGTGTTGAACTATGTGAGAAGAACTAGTCCAACTGTGCAATTTTTGTTTTAATGAGTTGACCCCGACTTCTAAAATTGCCTTTTCTTTCTTAGTTTCTTTCGTGGAGTTTAAGTAGAACTTTATGTCATTGGCTTGATTGAAAGCAACAACTTTGGTTTCCCTTAGTTGTTTATTTAAAACTTCTATTTTCTCTTTTATAACTTTGCTCATTTTATTTAAATATCTAATTAGCTTCTGTGCATAGTTGTAAGTCATTTGCTAAGCTATCATTGTGGTCTAATAACCTAGCAAATTTTAAATCTATGCTTTCTCTAAATTTGTTACATTCATTACAAGCATGATTTTCAAAGAGTTGGTCTTTAGTACTTACCTGTGAAGATTCGGTTAAATCCGCCATGAGTGCAAGTTTGACTCTTCTAGTGATGGAGATTCTGAACATGTTGTTCTGAGATCTTCTTCAATCAGATGATTGACCATATTAGCAGTAGATTCATTATCTAACATCACTATTTCAACTACAATTTCACCTTCACTGGGAGTGTCATCATCCAAACCTTCGACATTAGCAATGTTTGATTCACCCAGAGACACAAAACTGAAGGTTCAATCATGTACTTCATCCCCTTGAGCAGTCAAGGGCTTTGTCACTTTGCTTAACGAAGTAGCTCCACTTGTCGGTTTGTCTTGACGGTTAAAAAACGAGAATGGATTCCCGTTACCTGTCTTCTTAGGCTTTACACATTCACGTTTGAAGTGCCCTTTTTCTCCATAGTTAAAGCAGGTAACTTTGGTTTTATCAAAATCAAAGGTAGTATCTTTTGTGTCTATCAAGTTCTGTCCAGTCTTCTTCACAAGCTTTTTCTCTCTCCTGACATCACTTGCCAAAGCCCACATAATATCCATTCTTTCTAGTTCATTCTCGTCCACCTGCTCGTAATCCTTATCAGCCATATGGCAATTTCCGATCTTTCCTGGAACTAGACCATCAAAAGAATGAACAACCGCTGCTAGAAGTTCTATATGCTACTTTGCAACCTCCACGGTAATATTTCCGAGATTCTCGGTCTTCAACTTCGTAGCATTTGCTTCAGGTGTGATATATTGGGTACTAGATAACCCTGACGTTTCAGATCCTGAAGCTGTAGGTTGAGAAGGAGCGATTGAACTAGACACAAATGTTGTTGGAAGAGGTGCTTCTAAACTAGTTGAAGTGGAAGATGAGTTATAAAGTGAAGGATTCTGGTCATAGGATCCTTTCTGTGACTTGTACTTCATCCTTATTTCCTCCTACTTCAATTTCAGGATGAAGTCGTTTATGTCTAATTTTGCCAGTATATTGTTCTGTCTCAAATTAGACACAAACGAGTCCCACTTCTCTGGCAGACCATCAGCAAAGCTTGACACTTTGTCTTCCATTAATGTTGTGACCCCATGAGTGTGTAGTTCACTCAATAGATGGTAGAACCTGTCTATGACATCATCCAAGCTTTCTTTACCCATCGAAAAGAAGTTATCAAATCCTTCTTTAGAGCCTTTGCCTTTAGAGCTTTCAACGATGCATTACCGTTGTATCATTTCTCCAAAGCTTCCCATAACTTCTTTGCCTGTTTGTTCTCAAAAAACTGATGGAATATGTCCTTTGGTATTTGACTGAGTCAATAGGGCATACACCTTCTTTTTTGCATTATACTTTGCTTTCTGGCTGTCAGTCATCCCACCCACGGTAAATTTAACACCATTAGCACCAACAAGCATACTATAACCTGTCATAATAGATTCCCAAAGATTGGAATCAATGCCATTTAGATATATCTCAAATCACTGCTTCCATTGTGGGTAATCATCTAACGTTATAAGTTTAGGGGGCTTATTGTGATTTCCAATTTCATTTTCGAGAAGCAAAAGAGTCTGGATACGAGAGTCCCTTCCGGCAATAAACGCAGAGTACTTATCTTCCATTTCTATAAACTTTGAACATCAACCTAAGACTTATTCCATTGTGCGAATGGAGAAGTGCGAATGGGCCAATCGTGCGATTGAGTAAATGCGGATAGGTCAATCATGCGATTGGACAAATATGGATGAACAACCGTGCGATTGAACAAATGTGGATGGATAATGCGAATGGGGTGGTTCAGTCATGCGATTGGATGGGCGACTGAGTTCAATCGTGCATATGGGGTGTGCGATTGAGTTCAGTCATGATATTGAGCCAATCGTGCGACTAAAGGTTGTTGTTTTTGCAAAATCGAAAGTTTTTGACACTTTGACGCAAAAACACGAGTTTTCAAGAACCCTAATCTGTCGTATGCCGAAAACTTAAACTTTTAGACCTGGAGACATCGAAAACACTGTTTTACTCAAAAAAGGTGACACTTTTAAATGAAAAACGGGATTTTAGCACTGAAACTAATCGAATTACACGCCAAATCAAGAGCCAAGCTCTAAAACCACTTGTTAGGGACTTTGTACCTACGGAGTACTAACTGATTATGCGTGTATACCTAATCAAATAGTGTGGAATCATATTTGATTGGTGATCCAATCATCAAGAACGCAGTTCAGATCAATCTAACGATTAATGAAACGTTAAGAACAAGATCAAGTTCAAACTATGAAGTTGGAACAGGTTCTTTAGAGTCTCTAGACGGCTAGGGTACGAATATGAGTCGAAATTCTTGGAGTGTTTAGTTTTTCCATGAATTAGGTGGTATTTATAGGTTAGGGTTTACCGAAGGTTCAGTCGTGCGACTAAGCCAATCTTATGTCTCAGTTGTGCGACTGATCAAGTCTCCTGGTTCAGTCGTGCGACTTCATACGATTAAGTTTGAACACATTTCTCAATCATTATTGACTAAGAACTATGCAAACAACCACAAACCTATATAGTTAGTTCAATATGCTTTATTACATAATAAACAATGAAACATTAAACATTATAAGCATCAATCACATATTGTATTTCATTCAACTCATTCAGTACATATATGTAAGACATGACAGACATTTTACATTAAGCTCCTAAACTAGGTACATATGTATCAACAGTTGGGGTTTGCAGTTCTTGCTTGGATTGACTTGAATATCAGACGTGATACAAGTTTCCCATTGTTTGACTGATCTTGGACTTCTTATGCTTCAAAGAATCTACATAGGCTGAGACAGAATAGTATAACTTCTGCAACAACACAGACGGTCTTTTTTTGATTTGTTTTTTAAGTTTTATGAAAGTAATTTAAAAAAGTTAATGTTTATACAAATTGATCAAAATTTTAAATTACCCCCCCCCCCTAAAGTTTATATCCACATCTAGATAGAAACTTTAAAGATTTAAAACATTTGAACATAAAATATTGAAGATGTTTTTGTTTTCTGATTTAAACATGAAGAGAAAGTAAACCTTTAGTTGGGATCATATTTACCAAGGAATTTGACCCTAATAGGTTTGAATACCTAGTTCAATCAGTTGGCAAGATTAACCTTGAATAAAATCAAAAACATCAAAAAACAATTCAAAAACAATTTAAAAAATTTTAGAATATAACAAAAAGAAGTCAATTTGATGAAGAAAAAGATATATACATTGGGAAATGATATAATTACCGTCGTTATATCATTCATTGTGCTTAATTCAAAATTTGAAAGACTGGCACGACTTACCTGATATGTGGATCGGCTCATGTTGTAAAAGAATATACATGCTGTGATGAATTAAAAGCTTATTCAATTTTGAAACACTCATCTTAGAGTACTGGTAAGCATTGGCTTATTCAAGTGTGTGTGTGTGTAGTAACCTAAATAAACCAAGTAATGATATTCTATGAATCTTTTTTACATACATCTATTTGTTCTCTGTTATGCTGAGCAAATAACTAAAGAAACAAGCACATAGTGCTGATGTAATGATCCAAAAGATTCATAGTGAGGAACACATCCAAATTGGATGAAACAACAAAATAATACATTCCTTGTGAATGAACAAAAAGAATCCCATTATGGATCAACCTTCCAAAGTGAAATGAAAAAGAATCCCAATAAGGATCATTTCATGAAAAGGATCAAAGTAAAAGAATCACATGTATTAAAATATTAACTAGCTTTGAGTTTAGGATGACAAACATACCTTCAATCAATATGTTCGTAAACATGTCTATTTTACTGGTATTCAAACCTATTAGGGTCAAATGCCTTGGTAAATAAATCAGCTAATTGATTTTCAGTTGGAACTTGAATCAATTAGATTAACCCTTTTTAGCACAATCTCTCAAAAAATGATATCTAATTTCAACATCTTTTGTTTTTGAGTGCTGAACTAGGTTATTTGTGATGTAGACAATTGTTGTGTTGTTAATATGAATTTGTGTGTGCAAGAAGTTAAAACCATAATCAAGCTTCTGGTTTTGAATCCAGAGAACTAGTGAGCAACAAGCTCATGCTGCAATGTACTCAGCTTCTACTATTGAAACAAAGACGTTTGTCTGCTTCTTGCACTGCCAGGAGACTAGTCTGGGACCAAGAAATCGACAATCTCCAGAAGTGGACTTCCTATTGAAGTTGCATCGCCCATAATCACTGTTAGTGTAGGCATAGAGATTGAAGTCTCCTTCCTTTGGATACCATAAACCAAGAGTTGGCTTGCTCTTAAGATATTTGAATATCTCTGAAAAAATTCACATGAGATTCCTTCGGATCAGCTTGATATTTGGCACACACAGAAACACCAAACACAATGTCAGGCCTACTAGCTATTAGATACATAAGTGAACCAATAATGGATCGATAGTGAGTTTGATCCATTGATTTTCCTTCTGGATCTGGACCTATCTTCACTTTAGTATCAATAGGTGTTCTAATAGACTGATAGTCAGCAAGGTGGAATTTCTTCAACATTGTTTCTACATATTTTGATTGATTGATGAAGATTCCATCTGCTGTCTGTTGAACTTGCACTCCTAAAAAGAATATGAGTCCCCCATTGCACTTATTTGAAATTTTGAATGCATAAAGTCTTCAAAATCTTTGCTGAGTTGCTTGTTTGTTGAGCCAAAAATGATATCATCCATGTAGATTTGCACTAACAACATGTCTCTTCCTCTTTTCTTTTTGAAGAGAGACTGATCAATCATTCCTCTTTCATATCCATGTTTAAGATGGAAAGATGATAGAGTCTTATACCACTTTCTTAGAGCTTGATGAAGACCATACAAGACTTTGTCAAGCTTGCACACCCTGCGAGGGAAATTAGCATCTTCAAAGCCAGGTGATTGACTCACAGAGACTTCTTCAGCAATCTATCCATTTAGAAAAGCACACTTCATATCCATTTAACAAAAAGTAAACTTCATGGATGCTGAATATGCAAGAGAGATTCTTATTGCTTCTAATCTAGTAACAGGTGCAAACACTTCATCATAATCAATTCCTTCTTCTTGTGTATAACCCTGTGCCACTAGTCTTGCTTTACTTCTGATGACAGTCCCTCTATCACCAGTTTTGTTTCTGTACAGCGATCTGGTACCGATAGGGCATTATCCTTCGGGAAGTTCTACTAGTTGCCATACTTCTTGCTTCTTGAACTGTAGCAATTCTTCCTGCATTGCTTCAATCCAATTGTTGTCTTGAAAAGCCTCTTTGATGTTTTTGGGTATAGTTTGACAAATAATGCATGAGAACAAACAAATGTTTGCAAAACTTCACTTGCTTCTTGTCACCCATTCATTAAGTTCACCAATAATGCTCTCTAGTAGATGATTCTTGTGTAATTTAGTTGTTGGAATTTGGTCACAAGCAATGGTTACATCAAGATTGGAGACATATAGAGCATCATGGTAAGAGGCACCTTCATCTTGTACAGTTGGGGAGTTATGAAGATAATAAGAATTTGTTTCAGTGATTGCTTCAGCATTAGCATCACTTTGATTACTTCTATCATTTGAGGTTCTTTCTATTCCAACTAGAGGTGTAGGTTGATTTTGATTTCTAACTTCAGTTGATGGGTCTACTGAAGGTGATGGTAACAAGCTGGGACCAGCTTTAGTTGATACACTTTGATCTTGAGATGATTGTTTGATAGGATTAGCTTGGAGTGGAACATCTTTATTCAATTGCTCTGTATAGGTAGGAGGAATCGTTGGAAAGTCATCTCTTCTTTCTACACAAGAAGGACGTTTTGCTGAATGTAGTTTTCCTGCATCAGACAAGTGAAACTGATCAAAAGATTTTGTAAATGTGTCAATATCAAACAACCAGTCGGGCCATTTGTAGATTTGGGAATTGAATGTTCCTTGAATTGAACATTTCTTAATTCATCAATAATTTTTAATCTAGGATTAAACACTCTGTAAGCCTTTGAAATAAAAGAATAACCTATAAAGAATACTTCATCAGACTTAGATGAAAGTTTTCTCAAATCGTCTTGGATGTTTAATTTTGAGACAGGACTACCAAATGACTTGAAAAATCCAATAAATGGTTTTCTATGAAACAATAGTTCATATAGAGTCATGTTGTTTTCTTTTATAATCATAGTATGATTTTGCACAAATCATGGTGTGTTAACTACCTCTGTCCAGAAGGTAATCAGCAGCGTCGCATCGGCTAGCATTGTTCTTGCTGCTTCAATTAGTGTTCTATTTCTTCATTCAGCTACCCCATTTAGTTGAGGAGTTCTAGCTGCACTGAATTGATGAGCAATGCCTTTGGTTGCACAAAAGGAACACATGTCTTCATTTCTAAACTTGGTTCCATGATCACTTCTTATTGATTTGACCTTATGATCAAGTTCGTTTTTAGTTTTTGTGATAAAGTCTTTATTATTTGGGATAGCTCATTTTTATGAAGTAAGAAGAAAACTCATGTAATCTTGAAAAATCATCAATGATCACCAAACAATATTGTTTCTTTCCAATACTCATAACATGTGGTCATCCAAATAGATCCATATGAAGTAGCTTCAATGGAGTATTGTATGAGTTCACAAGCTCTGGTTTGTGGGAAGATTTATGCTATTTTTCTTTGATGCGCACTGAATAGTGATCAACAAAATGAAATTCTTTTTGGGGAAGACCAATGACAAGGTTTCCTTTGACCAATCTATTCATGTTTTTAAAGTTTGTGTGCCCCAAACGTCTATGCCAAAACTAAGACTCATCAAATGAGGCTTTTGATAGAAGACATGTTTCTTCTTTTGGTGTTCTAGAATTTAGGTTTAAGACGTAGGTGTTATTCTTCTTCGGAGTCTTTTGGACAACCCATTCTTTAGGAATCTGGTTTTAGAATGTTCCAATGAGTGTCGGTAAAATGAGTTGAATATTTCTTGTCATAGATCTGAGACATACTTAGAAGATTGAAATTTAGTTGTTCACAATAGTTCGATTTATCAAAGCTCAATATCCCATTTGTCACATATCTTTCACCAGTAATTCTGCCACCTTGTGAATCTCCTCCAAATGCTATAGTAGTTCCTTGTATATGCTTGAAGTCATGAAGGAGGGAAAAATCTCCAGTCATGTGTCCAGAGTATCCATTGTTCACGTACCATAAGCTATTGGACCTATATAGATGACCCTACAAGCACACAAGAACTAATTATAATATGGAACCCAAGGCATAATGGTCTTGGGTTTCCCGTTCCTATCCATGATGGTGACCTGTTGGTACTTTCCTCTAAACTAGGATTTAGATATAGGTGTTCTGGGAGATTTATGATAATATTTTGATTGTTTCATCTCATCGAGATCAACTGAAGAGTCAGAGAAATAATGAAACCTATGGTCCCTATTTCTTTGAAGAAATCTAACATGTTTTTTATTAGCAAACATCATTTTTGGTTTGGGAAGATCGTATATTTGCTTGATGTTGTGATATTTGTTTCTTTGACTCTTCCTCACCACTTTTATGTTACTCATGTCATTATCTGATCTAGATGTCCTAGATTGAATATTATGAAAATGACTTCTGACTGTGGGTTTCACAGATGATATTGGTGAGACAGGTTTGTTTAGGGAAATCCTCAACCCCATTTGCTTGAAGTAACAATCAGATGTATTTTGATTGTTCATATCACAGACAAAACAATATTTATTGAAATAACAATTTTTGGTGGAATGATTGTTCATGTTACAGATAAAGCAGTATTGATTGAAAAAGCACTCTTCTGTTTTGTGATTAGACATTTCACATATGTCACAATACATATGGTTGTTTTTTGAATCTGATTTTGCTTTTGTTGACTTAGTTGATTTACCTGTTTTCAACTGAGTCACAATATTTGGTTTAAAGGAAGAATCAAAATCAGCCTTTTTAGTAGTTTGCTTCACAACACTACTTTTGTTGACTGTTTTAGGTTGTTTTTGTTTCCCTAACCCATTCTTGACTTCTTCCTCAAACCGATTAACATGCTCCTTATCATAGATGTCAAAACATAGTCCTTGTTTTGATTTTGATGATTGAGGGTCTAACTGAATTTTAGTTTTTGAAATCAGTGAACTCTTTCTTTTCTTTGGCAATGAAACCTTGTCTAATTTGCTTGATTTTTTGGAGATTTAATCTCATAATCAGAACTGCTTTTAGCAGAAGGTTTCACTAAATTTAGAGCTTTCTTCTTTCCTCAGGTATAAAATTCACAAACGGGACAATGGCCTTGATTGGGCTTGATGGTTTAATGACATTCACTATCTTGTCTGAACACTTCTTGATTTTAATTGGGTGACCTAATTTAATTTTCTCCTCATTTGTTTCAATGTAAACATTTGGTTTGTTTTGAGGGTGTGTGACTTGTTTTGCTATTATTTTTGGTTCATAGTATTAGGAACAACTTGCTCTTTGAGTGTGACAGATTTAGGCATGACAGTGTAGTTGTCATTGTAGGGTGGAGAACAAGAGTTGTACCTAATCCTAGACATATATCGAGATCTTTTTGTGAGTATAGCATCTCTTGTAGCTTGACTGAAGACAATTGAAACTTTTCAAGTTTCACTTCAGTAAGTGTTTGTTCTGCTTTTGATTGAGCTAATTTTTTAGTTAGTTGCCCCTTTTCAGTTGAAAGAGTGTACTTCTCACCATTCAATTTTTCAATATCAGAGATGAGAGATTTAATTTTGATTTTAAAGCCTTTAATTTCTCTCTTAAGCATCTCTGACTTGACCTTTTCTTCTTTTATTTTACCATCCAGTTTATGATTGTGCTCTCGATAACCTTGCAGTTCAGTAACGCATTTATCACTACAAAGGTTGGATTTTACCTAAAATGGCATAGGAGATAGACTATTATTGATGTGACCCCTGAGTGCATGATTCTGAAAATTGAGGCTTCACTTTCTCCACATACAGACTCTAATCGCATACTCCATCTTTTCTGATAACAAGAGCATTTGAAGATGACTGACTGCTTCCATGAGCTTGATTAGTCAGTTGTGGCTGATTCTGATAAGGTCGTTGATGTTGTTGTTGATGATAATGCTGTTGTTGATTGTTGGAGTGGATGCGTGTGCTTGGTTATGGAGATGACTAACCATGAGAGTTTCTTTGGAAAGTGTTGTTGTTTCTTCTTGGAGCATTGCACTCTTTGGATAAGTGACTAGTCACACCATAGTTGAAACACGTTACCTTGGATTTGTCATATCCAAGTTTGGTGTTTTCATTTTGACTAAGATTTTTCCCTCTCTTGAAAAACTTCTTAGCTCCCATTTTTATCATAGCCATTTGCTATTGCAGATCCATTTCTTCCACATCATCTAGATCCATTTCTTCTAAGTCTTCATGGATCAAATGAGCAGAAGTGAGTCTACCTCCCAGGTAAGCTTCAAAACTAGTAAAAAATGCATTGTAGGTTGCCTTTTGCTCTTCTGATCTTCGGTCTTCATGAGTAGTTGAGGTCGTTGCAGTGAATTCTAATGGTTGAGATGATGTTGATGGCTTGTTTGTTGATGGAGCAGAAATGAAACTATTTTTCTTCACTTGATCTCTTGAGGAGAGAAAATCATCATCCTTAGTGATGAATTCATTTTCCATAGAGTGAGTGTCTGATGGAAATTTGTAAGCTTCAATAACTCGAGGACCACCAAGATTCATGCTCCTTTCATCAAGTTTAAGAGCTTTTGTTTTGACAATCATGATGTCCAAGGTGGTACTCTCTAGATCAAGAGTGTTTTTCAATATTGTAACAATTTATTTCCAACTTTCTAGAAGACTGTGAAGCATATTCTTGTTTAGTTCTTTGACTTTGTATGTTAACCTCATGATCTTTAAACCATTTACTAGTTGCACAAATTTATGTAGTTGTTTAGAGATGGACTCCCCCTTAGAGTGATGAAATGTTTCATATTGATTAACAAGCTTATCCTTGTTAATTTCAGCTACTTCACTGCTTCCTACACACATTATCATTAATGCATCCCATACAGCTTTAGCAGTTCCATACTTTACAAGTCTTTTCAGCACATCCATTTTTAGTGCTCGAGTAAGTATAAAGTAAGCTTTCAGATAAACCTTTATCTTCTTGTAGTCATCATCATCTAGAGTGAGATCTTCAATGGGTATTCTTGAGGTTTTGTACAGTGCAGCCTGATCAGCAGAAACTGTCACAGGAATGTGAGGCGCTTTACATATTAAAATCCAGTAGTTCGGATCTACACCTGTAATATAGTTCATGAATCTTATTTTCCATTGCTTAAACTCAAATTTATGTTTAAGCATTGGAGGTTTTGGTGTATGACCAAGTTCTAAAAAATTATGTGAATCCATTTTAGTCAATTGTTTTTAACTTGTTTGAATAGTGATTAGATTGATTGTTAAGTCCAACTAGTCCAATCAGTTTAAACAGGTTTATGTGTAACCAGATCTGCTGATGTTTCTAAGTTTCTGTTCACGGCTTTCTTCTAGAAAATCAGTACAGATGAACAGTGACTCTTGAAGAACTTTCTGCAGTTTACTAAGTAGAGGTAGTCGACCACTCTATTAGTAACTCAATCACTAGATCAATCGACTTCAGTTTAGATCAAGGCAGATTTGAAGAAGAACCGAGAGCCAAAGCTCTAACACCAATTGACTAGGTGTGAGATTGATATTCTCACAAGGACCAAATATGATGATTGAGTAAATGATTGTATGGCGGAATTAAACAATCAAGGAACATTGAATGCAAGAAAAACTCATAAATGCTCTTTGTATTAATGAAAGTGATTAGTTACAATGAATGCTAGGGTTTGAGGATTAAACGATAACAATACACCTTAAGAATATAAGACTAAACAAAATATTCTGATTGTCTATAATGTCTATCAACAGTCACCACACATATGAGGTTTTCTATTCTATTTATAGGCTGAAAAGATGCCTTTTATAAAATGACTAAACTACCCCTAAACTATACATCAAAGAACTAGTCTAAGTCTTCATCAGCGTTTCTTTTGTTCATCCGCATTGACAAATGCGGATGAACAAACACTTATGCGCATTTGTTTCCAGGCATCCGCATTACTTAATCCGGATGTACAAAAACTTGACATCATTTGTTTCTGGCTATCCATATTTGTTATTGTGAAAGAACAAATACTTGTCAGCATTTGTTCTATGTCTTCCACATATACAAATCCGGCTAGCCGAGACTTGTCTTCTTCTTTGCAGATTCTTCATCCGCATTAATACTTGGACTTGTGGGATTTCTAGCAGAACAACCATCAACCCACCACTTGTATTGGCATGTATGTTCCTTTCAGGGTCCAACACATGTTCTTGACTCATTTTGTAATTCAAAAAGGATTGCCAGACTATACAGTGCTCCGAGTACTCCTCAACAAAATGGTGTTGCTGAGAGAAGGAACATGACACTGATTGAGGCTGCTCGGACCATGTTAGTTGATTGAAAGTTGCCTCTAACATTTTGGGCAGAGGTAGTAAACACTACATGGTATGTGCAGAATAGGTTACGTATAGTTAAGCTAAATGGAAAAACCCCTTATGAGCTATAGAACAAGAGGCCACTGTTCATTGGCTTTCTAAGGTCTTTTCGCAGCAGCTGTACCATACTTAACACAAATGAAAATTTGCAAAATTTATTGAAAAGTCAAATGACGTTATCTTTGTTGGATATTCCTCTAACTCTATTGATTATATAGTTTATAACATCAAAATTAATAATATGAGGAATCATCTAACATTGTTGTCAATGAGCACATTCCTTGTGTTAGGGGGAATGGCCCTGATCGTATTTTTTCTTAGAATTGTTTCCCAACTATTCTAAACCATCTTATGAAAATGTTTCAGCTAGAACTGGTACTCAAAAGGATTCTAATGATGATCAAATATTAGAGTTACCTAGACCTCGTTCAAGTTCTCCAAGAGTAGCTGAAGATCAGGCTCCCACTATCTTAAGATCTGACAGTATAACTATTTCAAGAGATAGTGGATCTTCTACCAGTGGTCCACCTAGTGAACCTTAAAACTCATCTGGTAACACTGCATAACACCAAACTGATGAAAGTAGCATCTTGAAGGAACAAGAAACTGTTAATGCTCCTTCACAACCAATAAATGATGATGATGTTTCCCATTCATTCAATTACTCCTTATTGAATGAGTTTGAAACAATAGCTATTTCAAGTATTCAAGCTCCTAAGAAAAATATTTCCAACCTGGATCTATCTTTGCAACTGGAGGTGATTCCAAGGCTCAGGCTTTACAACACTCATCCAGCTGAGAACATCCTGGGAGAAGTCTCTGAAGGTGTGAGAACAAGGAGACAAACTCACAATGGGAATGCCTTCTTGTACTCATGCTTTTTGTCTTAGATGGAACGCGAGAAAGTAGAAGAAGCCTTAAAGGACAGTAGTTGAGTTGATTTAATGCAAGAGGAATTGCTCCAATTTAAGAGACAAAATGTTTGGAACCTATGTCCGCTACCATCTAGTCAAGTACCAATAGACAATAAATGGGTCTTCTAAAAAAAGAGAAATGATAGAGGCTTGATAATCAAGAACAATGCAAGACTGGTAGTTCAAGGATACACCCAAGAGGAATGAATTGATTACACTAATGTCTTGGAACCAGTTCTAAGACTTGAGGCGAGGATCTTTCTTGCTTATGCTACATCCAAGAATTTTACTATCTACCAAATTGATGTCAAATGTGCCTTTCTATATGGGGATATAGATAGGGAAGTCTATGTGTGTCAACCTCCAGCATTTAAAGAACCATAGCACCCCAACTATGTGTGCAAGTTGGATAAAGCTCTATATGGGTTGCCACCAAGCACCTAGGCTATGGTATGAGACTTTGTCTTAATTTCTCGTGAAGAATGGCTACACTAGAGGCACCATTAACAAGACTTTATTCATAAAGAAGTCTGGGAAAGACATTTTGCTCGTCCAAGTGTATGTTGATGACATCATATATGGTTCCTCAAATGATCAAATGTGCAGAGACTTTGAGAGCATCATGAAGAAGAAATTTGAGATGAGTTCCATGGGAAAGATGGATTTTTTCCTTGGAATTCAGGTAAAACAGATAAAGGAAGTGTTCATTATCAATCAATCTAAGTATGTATCTAACATCTTAGAATGATTTGATATGAAAAATTGTAAGCCAATCAAGACACCCACAACCAAAAATCACAAACTTTGTCCTGACTCTAAGGGGGAGGATATTGATCAACATCAATATAGGGTACTCATCGGGTCTCTGATGTATCTCACTGCAAGTAGACCTGATATCATGTTTGCAACATGCATTTGTGCAAGATATCAGGCTACTCCAAAGGTGTCTTACCTAGTTGTTGCCAAGAGAATCCTTAGATACCTTAATGGAGCACTAAAACTAGGTCTTTAGTATCCAAAGAACAAAAGTTTCAATCTCTATGGATATTCTGATAGTGACAATGGTGGTTGCGATATCAACAAGAAATCAATATTATGAGGATGTCAATTTCTTGGTGGAAGGATTATCTCATGGCAATGCAAGAAGCAATCATGTGTCTCTACATCTAATACTGAAGCTGAATACATTGCTACTGCAAGTTGCTATGCTCAGTTGTTGTGGATTCAAATCAGATACTAGACTATGGATTCAACTTCATTAGAACTCCTTTCCACATTGACAATAATAGTGTTATCTCCATCACTGAAAATCCAATGAAGCACTCTCAGACAAAACATATCAGCATAAGGTATCATTTCATATGAGATATTCACGAGAGAAGTTTTATTAAACTTATCAAAGTTGATTCAAATGAACAATATGCAGATTTGTTCACCGAAGACTTTGATGAACAAAGATTTACGTATCTCATTATAGGTATTGGGATGATAAACATTGATTATTTTATCTTCTTTGAAAACCTTTTTTAAATGTGCAATGTCTTTTGTCAAATCAATCTAAGCCATATTACAAAAGGTTATCTCTAAAATCTTTTTAAGTATTGATTAGTCCAAAGAGAAATTAACCCTTAGAAGATGTTTTATATATCTTCCAAAGCAAAATTTCTCTAAGGGACATCTTCTTCTCGGAAGAATTTGTAGTCTCGAAAGAATTTTTAGTCTCGGAAGAAGCGATTGATAATTTTTTAGATCTACTTCTGAAGCTTATAAATTCTTCATTGGAAAAGCACTCTAGTCTTGGAAGTAAGAAATTACCTTCGGAAGTTAAGTTGGCTTTAGAAGAAGGTTATCTTTGGAAATCTCTTATACTCGGAAAAAGACCTACGTAAATCTTTGGGCCCCACAACTGTAAAAGGTAAAGATTTTTTTAATAATGTCGGATTATTTTAAATGAATTTAACCTTACTGCCTTTGTCACATCATACCTAAACCATCATTTCAGCTTATCCATCCACTCTTTCACCAATTTAAATATTTCGACTTACCCATTAAAATCTCTATACTGATTTCACTACCCAAAGCTTTCTTCATCTTCAATTTACCCAAATCAAGCTCATTTGTCTGCTTCTTTCTCAATGGCGCTTAAACACCAACATAATCAAGTCACATTCTTTGTTTCATCCATGGATGTTAACTTCTCTGAAATCATTTCCTGTTTGACCCAATCCACTTACTTCACAACCCTAACTATAACCCCATAATGGAGATAGGGTTTTGAGGTCTAACATTTGTGACCAAGAGTTGATTATATCCGAATAGCTTATCAGGGAGCATCTCGAGCTTCAGTATGATTGTTCACCAACGTAGTTCCCCAAGACTGAGGTTGAAGAAACATAAACCTTAATGGGATATGGAGGTGATGTAAGTAGGTCCATTGTCTAGAAGTTTAACTTTTCGTACCAGTGGAAGCA
This sequence comes from Flaveria bidentis, assembly GCA_018326385.1. Lineage (NCBI taxonomy): Eukaryota > Viridiplantae > Streptophyta > Magnoliopsida > Asterales > Asteraceae > Flaveria > Flaveria bidentis. The sequence goes on from BJCM01080405.1 coordinate 17,087, forward strand.
TACATCCTCAGCTCCAGTTGGAACTACTTCTGCAAATGAGGTTTCTATCAGCACAACAATGACAAACGCAACTGATACATCTGGTATGCCTTCAAATTCTAGCTCAGAGGCTCTACAACCAGATAGGAATACCTCAATTGTGGAAGACAACAATGGTGGTGGTGACAGTGACCAAGAATTTCTTGATGCCACTAACCACACCATAGATGAGAATATCAATGATGTCACACACTGCTTGGATCAAGTTTCACTTGAAAAGTGCGCTGATGTGGTGGGAGAAACATCTATGCCAAAACTAAATTTCTCTAATTTAGATCTCTCTCAACAACTTGCTGTGATCCCTTAGCTTAGGATCCATAAGTCTCACCCTGACAAATGGTGGCCAAACACAATCCAGACCAAACTACACTGACAAAGCTCTCTAGAATGAGAAGTCAAAGCAGCAGGCTGCTGTTGCTGTTGAAGAAGGAGCTTTGACTGGAGCTTTCAGGTGGAAGATGCTTTTCCAAACCAAGTACTAATGGAAAATCATGATGAAGCCAAGGTATTGTGTTGGAGCATATAAAGTCATATATAGTGTGTCCGTCGCTTGTCGAATAGTCTAGGCTTAATGTAATAAACCTGATATGTTGTAAACACATGAAACTGAGTCATTCGCAGGAGCATATGCGAATGAGACTCAGTCGTACGACTGAGCCATGCTAATGGACCAGCCGTGCGACTGAGAAGGTGCGATTGGTTCAGTCGTACGATTGAACCATACACATGGTTCAATCGCATGAATGGGCCCAGCCGCATCTAATATGGGCCGATGCCTATATATACCAGTTTCAATGTGTAGAA
>BJCM01080409.1:0-31525 GCA_018326385.1 Flaveria bidentis
ATAATAAATTTTATTAAAATTTATTTCATATATCCGAAGTTTTTATTAAAACATCCGAAATATCTAAAAGTATCCGAAATATTTAATTAATATTTAATATTTTTAAATTTTTATAAAAATATATTGGATATTTCAGATATCCGAAATATCAGAAAATTCTCAAAATCACTATCCGAATCCGAATTTGAAATTTTGGATATCCGAATTTTCGGATATCCAGAATTTTGGATTTTCGGATATGGTTTCGAATTCGGATATTTTTGAACACCAATAGTCAACGGTAATAACATATATGTGTTAGGACAGAGATTAATTGTCAAAATCTAACTTACAATCATAAACATAACCTTAAATCTAGTTACAAACTTAAAGATCAAGATTTATCTTATAATCTTGTAAAAAAGTCAAAAAAAGATGATATAATATTACACCAAGATTCAAAATTGCCGACGAAAATTGTAAGCAGATTTGACCATGATCACCACACCAGGTGTCAAAACTCAAAAGCTATCTACACCTTTACAACTATACCCAACTTGGTGGATGTACTCACCGATTCGTGCATATACGACGATCAAAAAATCTTCACTCTTTAAAACCCTAATCCCCATTTCACTTCTCTTTCTTCAATCTTCAATCTTCACCCCCAAAAATGCAATCTTTCGATCTGGGTGTTTCCAATTAGCCCCAAAGATCCACCCACATTTCAAGATCAACAAAAAGCACAAATCTTTACCCTAAATGGACTCACGAGAGTCGTTAGCACCGCCACCGCCGCCGCTGCAGCGCCACCACCACCACCACCAGCAGCTGCCGCCGGGGATGATGATGCCACCGGGCTCCTACCCCACCCACCACCACCACCTGCCGAACAACTCCACCACCCCTCCGGCGAACAACAACAGCATCATAACCCATGAATCGCTGCAGCAGAGGTTTGCTTTTGACGGGTCGGATCAGTACGGTGATGGATCGTCGTCTCCGGGTGGGTTTCGGCCCGGTGGGTTCAACATTGAGCCCGTGAGGAAGAAAAGGGGTCGGCCCAGGAAGTATTCACCGTCTGGGGACGGTGGCATTGCCCTCGGGTTAGCTCCGGCTCCGGTTGCCGCTGGCGGTGGGCATTTGGAGAGCTCGAATGATGGCGGTACCGCCGGTGGTGGTGGTACCCCGAATGCGGATTCGGGTGTGAAGAAGCACCGAGGGAGGCCACCGGGCTCGGGGAAGAAGCAATTGGACGCTTTAGGTGAAATCTTGAATTCTGTTGTTATGAGTTTTTTGTGTAGATCAAGTGATTAAAGTAGTGTTTATGTGCAGAATCTTGATTGTGTTATTATACTAGATTATTAGGAAACAATTAATTAGTTTTGTGATTGCATTTGACTAACTGTTTCACTCTTAATGGTAGTAGTATTATTCAGAGTTTTTTTGTAGATCAGGTGATTAAAGTAGTATTAATGTGCAGAATCTTGATTATGTTATTATATTAGGAAATTAATTAGTTTTGTGATTACATTTGACTAACTGATTCACTCTTAATGGTAGTAGTATTATTAATAATTTTAAACAGTTGAAGGGGGTATGATCTTGACCTTAGATGTTAGAGCTATTAAATTAACTGGTCTTGGTGATAATACTTTTTTTATTGAATATGCTGATTAGTTGTTAATTCGGGTTTAAATTATTGATCTTTTTCAAAGTTCTTAACTTTGCTGTTTTCGACAGGTGCACCTGGTGTTGGTTTTACGCCTCATGTCATCACAGTTAAAGCAGGAGAGGTAATGCTTCTTAACTTTCTCATATGATCTGAAATTGACATACACTTGAATCTTGTTATAAGTTATTTTTTTATTAATGAATTGGATCAGAATTTTCTTGAAAGAGGGAGCTTTAAGTTAATTTTTTATATTGGGTAATTGGTGATTTGACTAGTCAATTTACATGTACTATTGATAAGTATTAATATCTTTCTGATTAGTTCTCTTATTAGTATCCTATTCAAGTTCTTAAAACTTAAGTAAGCACAAGAATACATTGCTACTGATGTCCAAATTCCATAAATGGGAATTTGGAGTGAGTGTCTTTAATTTTACCTTTTAATAGAAAGAAAATTCATCTAATAGATTCCTTTGATAAATTGGTACCAAAATTAGTGGAGAATATATGGTTAAAGTATAATTATTGACAAATTGGTACAAGTAACCACCTTCAAGGTGGGTGCCAAGACTGAAAAGATGTATTATTTTCCATTTTTTCTTGTTCTTCCTTTAGATAATTTTTACATTATGTACCCTTCTGGTGAAAGTCACAAAAATAAAAAAATCTAAAAATTTTAGATGTCCCGCATATTGTTACAACCATTTCTTTTTCATCTTTTAAGATTCAAGTTCTTAGAACTAAAGTAAGAATAAGAGATTACATTGCTACTGATGCCCAAATTGCATAAATGGGAATTTGGAATGAGTATCTTTAATTTTACCTTTTAATAGAAAGAAAACTCATACAAGAAATTCCTTTGATATATTGGGTTCCAAAATTAGTGGAGAATTTAGTATAAAATTATCAACAAATTGGTAAAGACCTCAAAGGTGGGTGCCAAGATCGAAAAGATTTATTCTTTTCCATTTTTTCTTGTTCTTCCTTTAGATAGATTTTACGTTATGTACCCTTTGTCTTGTAAAGTTACAAAAATAAAAAGAACTTAAATTTTGAGATGTCCCAACATATTGTTACAACTTACAACCATTTCTTTTTCATTCCTTAAGATGATATGTTTATGGTTCGTGACTCCATGCTTATTTCATGATGCTATATGTTGTATAAGCACTACAACCGTTACTATGTTTATATCCCTTTCGGACTCTGTTAAGGAGGATCGCTAACCCAACTCTTTGAATCTATTACTAAGCTTGTTCCTTGAGTATTGCTTGCTAATTGGTTACCAACCGTTTCTTCTTTTATCTTTGACGAGTCATTCTTAACTCTATCCTCTGGCTACGTTTGTTCTTGCCCTTAAACAAAGCTCTATTTGCAATACTTAGTTTAGCTCAAAGATCATGGATAAGTCGACACTTTATGTCCCTATTTATGATGATGCATATCCCATATCAGGATTGGAGGATTATGCATGTGGTGTGTTTTGTCATACCCTCACCTTGTTGGATATAAAGATAGGGAAATATACTGAAAAAAGAAATATTGGTTGTTTTTCAATTAAAAGACAGAGAAATGGAAACTCAGCTATTGTAACATTAGGAATTAAGGGTACAATTTTGAAGCAACCAAGGAATTTAATGCACAATGTAATTTCTTCGTTAATAGAAATTAAATCTTCCCTTTTCCTTTTTGTGGTTGGTACTTTTAATAGCCTTTTTGTCTACCGTGTTGTTTATATGTGTCATGCATTTTAATTATCCCAAAGTTACGGTGCATTTCTAGTTTGAATGCCATATGTATGCAACATGACTGATAAACTTTTTATTGTGCATGTGTCTATACGTATGCATATATATATGTGCGTGCACATGTGGGCTTGCGTGTGTAATATATATTCTAAATTCTAAATGGTGGTGCCATAAGTACCTTCTAGATCCATATACGTGTACTATTGAGGCAAAAGGATATTTACAATCGACTCATTTACTTGTATCTGCATTGACTATGTATATGTGTATTTATGAGTGTGTGTAAATATATATTTCTAGAATTTACGAATGGTGTCTTTATTATTGTCTCGGGCTGTATTAGCTATTATATTTTAGTAGATTTATGGTATATTGGTATGTATCTATGTAGTCAGAGGTGAGTAGTCGTGAGGCTTAAGTGCCTTGAGCAAATGCAAGGTTGCTGTCTTTATTAAGCACAGCAAGCGTCTCGGTCCAGGCGAGGTATTTAAAGTCGGCAGTTTCTGCTTCTCTTTTCTTTGACCAGATGATCTTAACAAATTGGCGAGCGGCATTAATTTTATATATATATATAATCTTTATTATCATGCCTTTCTTTACGTCTTGTGTGCATGTGTCATAATAAAATAATGAACTGTTGTATGGACTTGGGATATGTTCGTGTATGTTTGGTACTATCATAATAACTAAATGTGTCAAGGGCTAAACAAGTTCTATGTATTTGTTTGACAAATCAGGAGCTCTACTTAGACATGTATTAAAGCTTATTTTGAAGCTTGGAATAAACTTAATATAATTCCATAATATTAACAAATGCAATAGCTTATTTTGAATTTAGCAAGACTTTATTTAATTTGGCTCAAAATAAAGCCGCTCATGGTTTTAAAGAATGGCTTGGTTATTAGTTGTGCTTCAAGCTATTCAAAATAGTCTTTGGCTTTTTTAAAAGCTTTACATTTTGATAACAAAAATAACATGCTTTTTTGGTGACCTTTGAAGGTTAAATTTTATATTTTTAAGATAATTGTCACCCTGAATTATGTCTTGCATATTTTTATATCTTAATATTTCTTTTAAAGTTTTGTATCTATAAAATGTACCTAATTGGTTGATTCGGTGGGTTTACAGGATATAGCCTCAAAGATGACTGCATTCTCACAAGAAGGTCCTCGTACTGTCTGTATTCTTTCAGCAAATGGGGCCATCAGCAATGTAACTCTTCGTCAACCAGCAATGTCGGGCGGCACTGTAACATATGAGGTTTATATCATCTTCATTCTATGTTTATTCATATATTATGTAGATATAGGGAGGTTCAAATAATTACAACCACCATCGTACCCAGTAAGATCCCATCAATAGTACGACTATTGGTAGGGTCTGGGGAGGGTGAAATGTAGGCAAACATTATCTCTACCCCATGGGAGTAAAGAGACCGCTTTTAGGGCGACCCTCGGCTCTAAAACAGATAACAGACTAGACAAACATATAGGGAGGTTCGAATAAGAACCATTAAATTGTTAGGAACAAAACGAATTTCCTTTTGGTCCGTGGGTCATATTTTAGTGGATATATGGGATCCGAGACAGTTATGTTTCATTGTTTCACTCCATGAATCACGGCAACCTCCTACACTACACACAGAATATTTAATACTAGTATTCTAATCACTCTTTTATATAAGTTGCTGAAGTTGTACGTCATAGTGTTTGTGGTTTAGCTTTGTTTTTTTTATATCTTTTACACGTCTGAGTTGCCCTATATTCGGCAACTTTTTAGCATTTGGTTTATGTTTAAGGCTACGAATGAAATGGCTCAGACGGGTTGACACTTGACACTTGTTTTTTTATTCATGTAGCCTTCTAAATGGCTTTATTCAATAACTTAGGTTAATTTATCAAATTTGTAATCAAAATTATCTAAGAATTATGCAAAAAGTGCATCAAACTATAACTCAAACATTATTGACCTGTCACTCAGCTCACTCAATTCACCGCATATGTTATTTTGTTAAATGGAAATCTTATTTGAATAATGTCATCTTTTAGGGCCGGTTTGAGATCATTTCCTTATCTGGTTCGTTCCTGCAAACAGAAGGTGATGGTAACCAAGGCAGCAGGTCAAGTGGATTGAGTGTTTCCCTTGCAGGTTCAGATGGTCGGGTTTTGGGCGGTGGAGTTGCTGGTTCGCTAGTTGCAGCAACACCTGTACAGGTCTCATTCTCTCTCTCAAACACACACACGCGCGCGTGCATACTCACACATCAATGATATTATGTAAAATCGTGTTGATCGTATTCTCTTCCTATCAGGTGGTTGTCGGCAGCTTCATTGCAGACGCCAAAAAGCCTAAATCAAGCAGCAGCCCAGCGGTAGCACCACCTGCAAACATGTTAACTTTTGGTGGTGGTGGCGGATCAGTCCCTGGTGCCAGTCCAGCGTCTGATGGACCATCAAGCGAGTCATCAGACGATAGCGGCAGCAGCCCTCTTCATCGCCACCAGGGTTCCTACAACAACACTAGCCAACAACAACAGCCACCACCGCCACAACCACAGATGCCCATGTATTCCAACATGGGCTGGCCGAACTCCACCATGAACATGCTCCGCAATTGAAATGGCTAATTGGAATGGAAGTTGTCGTGTTGGTATCCTTGTAATATAGGATCTTGAACTATGTATGGGTATGCTATTTCAAATGTAGTTGTAATCTAGGAATTAAATTTGATGTGCTTGTCGTAGCGGTTATTAATCTAGGATTAATGTTGGTTTTTATTTTGATTTGTATCCGCGTTATGTTATTTTTTTCTAAACTGAAACTATTGGCCGTTTTGTTGGCATGTCCGGTTTCAACTTTCAACACACTTGTCTGATTCACAAAACACACATTCATGTGGATATCAAACTGTTACCGCTATATCAATGTATAACACATGTGACGAGTTAAACACATGAACAAAATATGATGTGTATGAATGACTTGACATTTATGGCTCGAAAGATGGAGTTTGATCTACCGACCCATGTTTCATTCGCCACAAAAACCTTTCAACAGCGCCTCTATAAGGATCCTCTTCTCGCTTGTTTAACAAATAAGCCATATTCTTTTCAACATCACATTTTATTTGCAAATATAACTCTTGCAAATAATCATCGTCGTGTACCATATTTTCCTTTCCTTTTGTTCGTATCGGCTTCCCAAACAAAAAGTAGAGTCTGCCTGGAGGCTTAGGCAAAAAAAGAGGTATATGAAATTGTTGCTTCGCGATCTCTCCTCCCACCCCTTCCCTGTAATCATATAACATCCATAAATAATGTGGACTATGCATCTAAACTTCTAACTCTTATGGGCGACTGTTAACACATTCTATATGTACAAACATGTCATTTGCTACTACATATTCAACCATTGTGATAGACAATATCGTCGCATAGTTGTGATGTATTTGGTTGACAAAAAAAGTGTCGTTAGTTATATTTATGATAGAAAAGTGTCACAACATTATAGACGAATCTTTGCAGAATAGTTTTTTAGCAAAGGATTGCGACTCCTTGGACATACTAACTAGTGATTGGTTCGTTTGTCTTTAAAATATCAAAAAGTATCTGTCACAAAATACATTTGTCGCAGGATCTGTTGCTATTTTTGCAACAAATCTTAAGCGACAAAATTTGTGACAAATATTTACCAATAATGAAATTTAATGACCTAACATCGTAAATAATGTGAAGTTCACCTCAAGTTTGTTCTCCCTTGATTAAACTCATTCACTATGTGATTGAGAAGAGGGTTTCTCTTCATCTCGTCATAATCAACGATTAGCTGGTGACAAATTAAGTAGATTATCAACATCAACAGGTGAGCATCAACATGTAGATAGGGTTAAGTTTTTAAAGAGAACGAGTGTATTCTTACTTCTAATATGTCATCTTCCCCAACTCCTCCACATGGTATAATGGTAGCCCCAAACTTCACCGCCATTCTTACAAATTCTTGTTTTTCAGGCCAGAACAACTTGCCAGTTTCACCCTGTTAACATTATAAAAAAGTGATATATTATTATAAAATAAAGACATTTACTTCAAGAGACACCAATAAGTAATAACATTGCACAAGCAACCAATGTTACTAATATATACACTGCTAGAATAATGAGTATCACCTAAGGAAAAACACCGTAAGAGATCCATCAGCGACGGAACCACCAAAATTCAATGAATAAATTAAGAAATTGATGATTATATTATCCTTCCATAATCAATGTCATGTCGTCATAATCCGTGAACATTAAATGATTACTAACTTATTACCGATGACCACCAGCACTATGCATTTCAGCATTTGGTCATTGTTTGTGGGAAACTTTTTATAGATCATCTATGATCCGTCACTAATGTTAAGATAAAACACCACTGGTAATCTATTTGTACTGCCTGGCAGTAAACAACCGATGAAATATGAGTATCACCGACAGATTACCAACAAGACAAGTTTCAAATGAAATATGAGCAGAAGTAATTCACCTTCCGATGGAGAGCCTCGCGTATACCACCGGGGTAAAGTAATACGTGTGACTTATTCGCTAACAACTTGAAAAAGTTCCTTCCGGAAACCGGAATTGAGCCTCCAATCTTCAGTAGATCAGTAAAGGGAACCATATAGTATTCATGTTCAACATCAACATGACAAAAGTCCGGGTGAGTTAAACCATGAAGCGTGATTCGTTTCTCTTTCAAAAACTCCATGACAATAGAATAAGCATCGAACGCCAATAGCATGTGATTACCAACGATTAACACAGGCCCTTCGTCGGGAATCCCCACAAGACCTCTCACTATCTTTCCATCCTCCATAGTTGAGAACATTACCGCATCTATATAAAGGCGGTACCACCTACACGCGTATGCTTTGCATTTTAATATCGCCAACAATGAATCTTGTACTAGTAAAGTTGTATGTTAGATTACCAAGTCTCTACAGGGAAGGTTTTAAATTCTGTATTGCTAATAGGCAAGTAGTCCTTCAAGATATCATGCTTTGAAGAACGACGATACATGTAAGTAGTTTTAATGGCGGAAAGCACATTAACACCACTCTCCTGCGCGATAAACATAAATGAATTAATATCATATTGTTGTTTTGTTGTAGCTTCTTTTGTCATAAACTCTTTAGGATTTGTTAGACACTGTTAGAGAATAATATAACACTTGATTTTCTTAGTTTTTGTTGTTATATAAGAAGAGGTCATTACCTCATGAGAAACACATAAATACAACATTTTTCTAGATCTAACTACAAGTTAGGCATAATCAACAACTTCGCTCGAGATTGAGGATCACTAGTATTAGATAAACGAAAACAATTACAAAACAAAATCTCACTCATAGGAATGGTGTTAGATATGTGGACGGTTTTTGGTGTTAGATATGTTAGTATAATCTAATAGATCAATTTGATTTAGTTTCCATGTTTAGGTTTATCTGGGATTTTTTCCATAACCTCGTATATTATGCAATGAAAGGTTATTCACTACCTGATGAGAAACACACATAATCATGCCCGATATATGTTGGTTCAGCCCCTTTAAACACATACAAAACACAAACTAAACAAAGCGTCTAACTCTTGTATTTACATACTTTGTTTTGGGGTCGTCGGAAACCCTTCAATCTTGTCTAACCCTTTAATCTTGACCCATCAAGATTAAACCCAACACCTGATACATTTACACGCACACCACTAGAGCAGAGTTTTATTTATTTATTTATTTCATTATTTTTACTTTTATTGATGACGAGAAGGTGCAAGAATACATCTTAATACCATTAGGATCGTGTGTCCATTTTCCATGAACATGCGTACTTCGCAATGCTTCAATAATCTAAAAAGCCTTTGTGCCTCATTTATACTTGGCAGGACGTTGTCCTTGCCGCTGAAATGCAAACATCATAGAAATATTAGATTCGATAAGTGCATACCAATTCGGATATACTTAGAGAACCTCAACATTAAACAAGGGTTGTGGCCAATAGAAATTATCAATTAACGGGACACATGAATGTATAATAAAAGGTTAAATTATCCATAGAAGAAAGAAACCTAGCAAGCACAAGTACTTGAGATGTGATAGCATGGAGACGAGAATTAGCGTAGGCAGCGGCGGATCTAGCAAGCTTCAACCTCCATGTGAGAGTGTCTTTAGGTAGTACTTTGGTCAGCATCTAGTAATTCAAAAAATTCAAGTTAACATAGATATGCTAAATCAAACAAACCAACGATAGTAAATGATCTAACTCCACAAGATATGTACTTTCAAGAGGTAGGTCAACTCGATGATGCTCTTTCAATTAATTGTTATTCATAGTGAAAAGAAGCATAACTATCACATTCCCAAACTCTTATGTATAGATAGTTAATGGCAGTAGCAAAACTACCCTTCCGTAACTAACTTAGGGCCAAACATGAGACTAGACTAAATCTGCTAGCTTCACATGGTAAAGTGGATGATATCGATTAGTATGAGGAGATATGTTAAAATTTAGGTACATGCTCATGGGTGATATCGTTTTATTTTTTGCCTCTAAAGCCACCTTGTTTATATCAAGAAAGGAGAAAGAGACATTGATGCTAGTTTCGTACAAAAGAAAGAGAAGAGAAGCCAAATTGGTGAAGATAACGTTGATTAGTGAAAGTAGGATCCTGTGATTCGTAGCGGCTGCTAGGGACTAGATAATTGTGTGTGATATGTAAGGTAACTCATGTAAATGATTCTTCACTAACAATAACAGACTATATCATATTAGTAATAAAAATATTAAAGTTAACGTGCATCCAAAATGAGATGAAGAAGCAACTCTAGTATCCACATGCCATTATGGGTCTTGACATGTGGGTTGTTGTGGTAATGGAGAAGACCTAACGGTTGTATGACTATATATCATAGTTGAAATATGATGGTTTTTGTCATAAAATTGTAGCAACCGTGAGGATTAAGTAAATAATTGTTTGATAATGATATTTATGTTGGGGTATAGAAATATAGTTTCATTTTCTAGAAATATAGAACTTTGAAAAGATGAAAGGATCCATATCATGAAAAAAATGGTTCATCGAGGTTAAATCAAGAGTTCAAAAAGGGTTCGGCTTAATCTAGAGTCAAATAAGAAGACACCGGGAGGCTATGTTTACTCAAAGTAGTTGAATCACTTAGTAATCTGTTACTGAGTTAACTCATTATATAGAAGCGCTTTATATGAATCCACTAGATTATTGGTAAAAGATTACCGGTGTAAGCTAACTTTAATAACCAAAGGGCATTTGACGCAATGATATCCGAATGTGTAATAGGTGCTCCCACCCTTAAAGGTTGAGGGTTCCAGTTTTGAAATAGGCAGATTAGATGGATTTAGATGTTCATATGGATTAGGGTCCGTTAAAAAAACTAGCTTTTAGTAACTTAATTAAACTGATCTATAGGAAACGGGTAAATGGAAAGTAACTACTTTCCTATTTCTATGGGTTAGCTAATTAGTACTTTACTCTAAGGATGAATTAAGCCGTTTTTAACCGTCTTTATTTCATGCAACTAATAAACAAGTACAATACTTAATAATCACAAGGATAAAAAAAATAAACACAAAAGATGGTTCTTACAGAAAGGCATGGTAGATCTTTACTAATATTAGTAAGCAATTGCCAAAGAAATTCCAAATGATTTCTACCATAGCATCTAGTCATTGCTATATTTATGTAATCACCTGAGAGGAAAATTTTTAGGATAATAAGAAAAAGATACATATATAGTAGAAAACACCACAACATTACACGTTAATTTTATCGTACATCACTACATTGTAGATATTAAAAACATTTGAATCTTAGCTCAAATGCATTTTCACAAAAAATAGGGACCATAAACAGTTGTTATAACTTGTTAAGTAGTTAAACGTGTTTATACTTGTAAGTTAATCCAAAGAAAAACCTACCAAAAATAGGGCCCATGGCATAAGGAAACACTTCATAATGTTCATAAGACATATTCTCCACAAGGGATGGTAAAAAGTGCAATGGTGAACTCTCATAAGAAGTTGCTGAAATGAATACAATAGCAGTTACCATGTCACATACATACAAAGTGGTATGAAATAATAATACTCACTTGAATCCGACATTACGCTAAAAACAAAAGAAATCAAGAAAAGCATGCATAAAGGTTGTCGAGTACTGAATACGTTTATTTGTTTGTTTCATGTTAAAGGCTAACCTGGATTTGCTAGTATAAGTATTAAGTCAACTGTAGGATTGCGTGCAGCGACCCCAAGTGCTAAGGCTCCTCCAAACGATTCTCCAAGTAAATAAACTGGCTTATTTGGGGACAAAGTCAACTCTATCATCACAGTTTCTTCCACAATTTTAAATAAACCTTCATGAAAACAAGATATTTATGATAATACATAACATCACAACTTGCTAAAGAGATGTATAAATTTTATAATTTGTAAGTTTTCAAATTTACACCAAATATAATGGTGTATTCATAAGTATTGAAATCATGCATATAATATTTTTCCAAAAATATAAAAATTATCGTAAAAGTTTGCAGGTAGCGGAGAAACCTTAGGTAACCAGTCGTATAGAGCTAAGAGGTCAGCTAATTAGTGTAGAAATATGAAGCAATAATAAAAATAGTTTGGCATATATGCAAGAGAAGATGATAACCTTCTAATGACGTTCGATCCCATACTGGAATATGCAAGCATTGAACAGAAAAAATTCTGTAATTCAAGTTGAGAAAGATCATTGTAAAATCATAGCTTTTAAAGAACACGAGTGAAATTTCCACACATCCAGATTTGTAAAGTCTACCAAGACATTGTTTCCTTAAATTCTTGATAACGTACAAAATGGATTTACATGCTTAAAAGATGACATAGTAACTTGGTAACAAAACAACTTATGATTTGAGAAAATCTTTACAAGTTTAGAAGGGGATATATTTTTCATAATATAAGCATAATAAAAAATTTCTTAAATAAAAAATTACTCACCTTCCAAGAGCTTTCTCAAGTAAAGTAAGACCAGCTCCGGTCCCATCTATCCCTAAACAAAGTATCACACCCGATAAGTACATACTAATAAAATGGTGTTTTAGGAGCACCAAGTAGATACAACACATATTTTTGTTAAGTGAGCAAAGACAAAGATGCTACAAAGTTTAAAATTTGACAAACTTTGTTTTTTTATAAACGGCTAACTCCCACACTTCGTAATCCTATTTATAAGTCCTCGTCTTTTGTCAAAAAGTCCTAACACACAACCACAGTGAGGACAGTTTCCTAGACACTTTAGTACTGCTAGGTCATAACTTTTTTACATGAAAATTTTGTAGCAACCAAACATATTAACACCAATTACCAGGTAAATACAAAAGAACCGGAGAATTTTTTACAGGTTTGCCACATGCGATGGGGCAAAACCATCTAGGAGGCCCTCCATCACTCTTAATCAAATTCATGGTTACTTCCATGCAATCATCAATGGTTTGAGTACCATAACCATCATCCCATAATGCTTTCAACTCATCAAGAACATCTTGCTCACCCTTTTTACCTCCAACATCAGAAGCAACTACACAAGTATCCTTCTTGTTAACAGAACACACACCAATTATCCTAATTGATTCCCATAATTCACCATTACCTACACGTCTAACAAGAACACGCGAACGTAACCTATGGTTTTCATTTAGATTGAAAAGAGGTGATAATGGAACACTAGAATGACTTAGAGTTAGGGTCATTATGATTGTAAGAATATTAGGGATAACAATATGGTGACATGCTAAATGCAAAACTGCCTATAACAAAATCAAAGTTGCGTATTCAACTCAGCTTGGAAACAAAATGAAATGTAGGTCTCATGCATCATTCCATATGAATGACAAAGAGATGCATCACATAGGTGGGTGGGAAAACAATTACTTATAACAACTCAAAACTAAAAATCTACTCACAATAGGGATGTGCATCTATCAATTTGCATATCATTTTTTGCACTCATTTTTCACAATATTTTTTTTGGAAATTTCCCTCAATTATTCTATCCTTAGCTACTCATACTTAGTTAAAAAAATTTCAAGTATTATCTATTTTTATATGATCATTGAAAATGAGTTCTTTCATCCCAAAATCTGAATAATATCTATATTCATTTTTAAAGTGGTTTTCGGACATTCATCGAAAGGAGATATATATATGCTTCGAATTTTACTATTAGAAGTTTTTTTTATGATTTGTTCATTTGAAATTTTCATATATCTTTGTAACTTTTTTCTAGATTTAAGGCCTCACTATGAAACCATAAATAAAAATAGTGAAGATATTAATAGGTTTAATAGTTTGTAATAGATATGAAGCTTGAGAGAAATATCATATTACATAGAGATGAAGAATGAGATGAGTTCATTAACAATTCACATATGAAAAAATTGACAAAAAAGAATGTATTCACGCCCCTTTTATATCTTGCATTTATAGTATTTTTGCTCCAATGGATTTCTCTTTTATTTATAAAATGTCTAGAATCGTGGGTTATTAAGTGATAGATAGGCAATCCAAAAGTATTTTGAATGATATTGAAAAAAGTAATTAATAATATTCTATAAAAACTCATTCTTGGTTTTCAATTTTCACTTTGATTTTAGCTTTTCCGGTTTTACCATTTTGGCTTCATAATTTTGGGCAAAAAAGTTAATTTAAATGTAGAAATTTTAGGCTTACATTATTCTATTGATCTATAAAAACAGTTTACACTAAATTATAATTTACTTGACGTAAAATAAAGTGCATCCATATAGTACAATAAAAAACAATTAAATAAAAATTTTAATATGTCATTTCGAATAGAAAATTTTAAAGGTTATTCTTGATGCCTGAATATTCATTCTTTATCAAAGGACACAACTTAAACAAGTAATTATTAACGTAATGATGTTTACAAGTGTATAAAGGTGTTCTAAATACAAGATTTAAAGAAATTGTAAGTTCTTCCACTTTCCTTTAGTTCAAATGCAAGAAATACAAACAATTCTAGAAATATAAATAATAAGATCCCATAATTGATTTCATCAAATATCGATAATATGAGATGGTTTCTCTTTCTAGAGTGGATGTGTTGGTTAAAAGGAATCTAAAATGTTAAGGGATAAGATATTGACAAGAGGTGAGGACCAAGCATTTCATATGTCAGAGTAAAGCAAACTCTTGGTAAAGACTAAGCATCAGACTCGGAAGTAAGGTGGGTTATTAACACCTACCATAACTACTATAACTCTATGTTTCAGTTGTTCGTTTTTAGTTTCACATTAAACTTGTAAGTAATCGTTCTTTAGCATACAAGTTCTGCATAAGATATATTCTATAAATAAGTAAAGACTTATAAAAGTGGTCACTAAATGTAAAAATACCATGCTAACCCCCTTTTCTTCATGTTTCTTACACTAGTATAACATAGCTATATTTGTAAGGGAATGAAAAGTTAAAATTAAGCGTTACATTGTCATGGACAAAATTCCAACAATAATTGATCGTTTGTTTTTAATCTTATATGTTTGTGGACATAATAGTTTGGTAATAATCTTATTTTCATCCTTCTTGGTAAAGAAAGAGGTAAGTTGTAGAGGTTTTTATGGATACTTTTGCATCCATCTTATTGCATCTCAATCATTGATTATCACAACATTATCATCATAGAATGTATTACTTTTATGTTATTTTGTTATCTTTCTAGTTTAAAGCGATACTAAGTGAAAATGATGTAATAATGTCAAGGAAGACAAAAGAGGCAAAGAATGGCATCAAACCCTAACTTGAATCTTGTTGCATGTTGATGTATATTGATTAACACCATTGAAGTTCATTTAAACTTCATGAGAGTTAATAAATCAATGATGTGCATGTTCACAACATATAATGATACATGTGCATGTAAGTGATAATACAAGAAACCCTAAAGAATAAACCCTAAATGAAACCCTAGTTTGATCTTTAAACTTTAAGTCTATGTCCATGGTCCGAACTTAAAAGGATTGTTATCATGATTATATTTGCTTCATAGGACATATACAAGATTTTTCATGAAATTTGATAAGAGGTAAAGAAAAAGATCATGAAAAGATAAAAAAAATGAAAAGAACCTTACATATTAATTTATGTTTACACTTCAGAAGAAAGAGATAGAAAAGAAAACGATAAAAAAGAATTGAACCATTAGAGCTAGTGATATATCCTATTTATTATTACAATTTAATGAAAAAAAATGGTACAACTTAAAAAAACTAGAGTGACTTAAAGTAGAGTATATATAACTAGAACTAAATACACCTATCGTGATGTGGTATGACGAGATTTCTATTGTTATTCTCAAACAAAATACATACATTACATTCACACAATGATTGTATGAATATAATAAAACTCACGCACTAGATTTCTACTCTCATATTGATAAGAACATAAAACTACAAATTCTTTCATTATGTCTTAAATGTTAACATACATATGGTATTCATACCCTCCGGTTGTGGAGTTTATTCCACCAGCTGACACCATGAAGCGATGGGTCTTTTAAAGTCACTTTACCTATGTGTTTAAACTAGATCAACCTAGACTTATATACATAACAATCTATAACTTATCATAAAACAAGGTTTTTTTATCACTTGTCTTTCTCTTAACCTATGTTTTTATCACTTGTAATTTTTTTAGACATTCACAAATTAATTTTCCCTTTAAAAAGGTATTTTAGTAATTTAAATACTTATACAAATTTCTCTCTCTTATTAAAATAAATCTTATTAATTGTTATGTTTCTTTCTCTTATCTAATTTAAAATAAAAATCAAACTATCTTCTTTTTAGAATAGATTTTATGAAACAAATTAAAAATCACATCTTTTAATCAAAATCTAAATAACAAGAAACTAAAGTTTTATATAATATGAAAATTTCTAAAACACTAAACATTTTTAAACAAAATATTTTAAGTCATTTTGTTTTTAAAAAAATTATAAACATGTGAAATATTTTAAAACAATCTTATTAAAACAACCAGAATAATTACAAACCAATTTTTTTAAAACAAAATTTTTATAAAAAATATTTTTTATAATAAATCTTAAAATGAATGTTTAAAAATAAATCTTTCTATATAAGAGAGTTAAAAATGGTATAGTTTTTTTTTATTTCTTGAACTAAAGTATATATAACTTTAATTATATTTTACATTAAAATATTATACTTAAAGTAGTTATTTATACGTAATTAATATCATATGTTATCTTCAAACATGATTTTATAATGCATAAGTTTTTATTAATAATTATTTAATATTTTGTTTATTCAATCCGTATATTAAACAGGGACTAACCTAGTTGTATATATATGCATGTTATTATCACACATGTGTAATTAAGTGTTACACTTTATTTAATAATCTTAAATGCTAAGACTTTGCCATTGATGTTAAGGTTACAAGACCAACAATTTCACTTTTGTTTCTCATCTCTAAGCTAACAAATAATGTTCACAAGATGAAGAAATGATATACAAAATTATTAGTACTGTTTAAAATTACTTGAAAAAACTCGTTATTGGCATGTAGTTTTTAACATATTAATGAATCGTTTTATATATTTTGTGATTTCATACGACACATTTTCTAAAAAATATAGCAAATTATGAAAATCAATGAGATAAAACTAAGTTTTAATATCTAGAATCACTCTAAGATTTTTGTTTGGATTCCTTATTAATTTCAAATCATTATTCTTGTCATAATCTCTTAAAGATAACCAATGCGCAGTGAGATTCACTATATATGCAAGCTGAGATTCACTTGATCCCGCTCTTAACATAGTATTAGCGGGTCCCGTTTGTTTGTCGTTGGTGGGTACTCTTGGAACAAAATGAAAATTGTTCTTGAAATTGTTGATCAGACCTAATTTTTTTCTTTTTCTGATTGTACAATATCAACTACGTCGAGTTCTTACTTAAAATGTAAATTAATACTTATCTATGATTTCTTTTTATGTCAAAGTTGTTAGCTAAAGTCCATGAACAAATCAAACAAAATGTGGCAGAATCATGACAAAGTAAATCGAACTTATTTATAGCAATAGACAACATATGAAAACTAGGCTTATGGATCAAAAGATGGAATATGGTCTAAAGAACCACAATTCATCAGCCACACCAGTCTCTCAACAACACCTCTATAAGGATCATCCTCTCGTTTTGTTAATAAGTAAGCCATATTCTTTTCAACGTCGCATTTTATTTGTGTGTATATCCCGTCCAAATAATCTTTGTCGTCTAACATATGTTCCTTTCCTTTAGTTTGTATGGGCTTCCCGAACAGAAAGTAGATTCGACCCGGTAGCTTGGGCAGAAAGATAGGTATATGAAGTTGTTGCTTAGCAATCTCTCCTCTCATCCCCTCCCTGACAGCAAAGAAGATCATCCAATTGATCATTAGTCCTCATATATGTTAGCGATATCTATATATATCAGCTAAAATTTCTACGTGGATAAGATTTATTGTAATGATCTTTATCATATTAGGAGTTATGATTAGATTAGGTATCCTTTGTAACTATCCTTATCATACTTCTTCAAAGCCTTGGTGTTGAGTGAATTCACCTCAAGTTTCTTCGCCCTTTGTTATATTCTTGAACCATATGATCCAGGAAGGGAATTTTCTTCATGTCATTATAATCGATGAGCAGCTAGAATAATGTAGATTAACTAGTGAGCATCTAACATGATATACATAACAAATAAATTATAAAAGCGAAAACTAGTTTGTTTGACAAGATAAAGTTGTGTCAAGTAGTTTGTAAAGAGGGTGAATGTGTTGTTACTTCTGATATATCATCATCCCCAACACCTCCAAGCGGTATAATGGTGGCCCCAAGCTTCACCGCCATTCTTACAAATTCATGTTTATCGGGCCAAAATAACTTACAAACTTCACCCTGTGCTAACAACAAAAGAAAGTTATTGAAAAATAGGGGGTGCATTTGACAAGACATAAACCTAACATGAAATTTATAAGTTTGAGTTTTGTTAAAACGATATTAGGTTGGTTTCGTGTTGAACTTGCAAACATGTTCAACTAAACGGGCTGGGTTCGGGTTGACATAGTGGGTTTTTAGGTTAACCTGTTTTTTTTAATTATAAAATGTATTTCTATGTAGGTATAATGGTTGGGAATTTTATGCAAATTTTAAAATCTAAAGAGAAATCGATAAGAAATTTATAATTGACTATTGATTTTTTAGTTATACACAATTGTACTTTTTTGTTGTAAATTGTAATTTTAAAGTACTAACAAGTAAAAATATAAAAAAAATCTAGTTAAATAGGTCATGTTCATGTCGAGAATATGGGTGTAGTGTTCAAATAAACGTGTCAAACATGAGTTTCATGTTCAAATTTGTGTCAAATCTTAGGGTGCATGTTAAGTTCTACCTATCAACACACGAACATGAGAGAAGAAACAACACACCTTACGATGGAGAGACTCACGCGCTCCACCAGGGTAAAGTAAGGCATATGAATCTTTAGATAGCAATCGGAAAAGATTTCTAGCCGAAAGCGGAATTGCACCAAATATCTTTAATGTATCCGTATATGGAATCATAACGAATTCATGTTCAACACGAATCTGATAAACTTCGGGATGGGCTAAACCATGAAGTGTGATCTTCTTTTCTCTTAAAAGCCCTAAGACAACAGAGAAAGCATCAAATCCCCATAACATGTGATTAGAAACTATTAATACAGGCCCTTTATCAGGAATCCCTGCAAGTCCTCTCACAATCTTTCCATCCTCTAGTGTTGAAAACATCGCAACACTAGTATAAATTCGGTACCACCTGCGCGCATTGGATCACATCTTAACATATATATATGTCAATCTATTAGGAATGTTAAAAAAGCTTGTGGTTTGCTCGAAATAGGCTTGTTTACAAACAAGCAAACCAGCTCGTCATGGTTTGTAAACGAGCCAAACCCGAGCCAAGGTAAGCCCAGCTCGTTGACTCGCTCCTTTGGCTTATTTAAATTAAAGCTTAGCTAGATTATAATTTATATAAATTATAACCCATGATTATAAGATACTATATTTAATTATGAGCACCGGTAATTTTGTATTTTCTAATAAAAATAGCAAATATAAAAACTATAGAAGATAACCATAGCCTATGAAGTATGTTTCTCATATGTAGAATATCATTAGTTCCGCAAGTTAAGATAAACTAATTTAAAAAAAATACTATTTTTTGTTTTCATGTACCAATATATGTAAAAAATAACAAATTCTAAAATAAACAAAATGGCTTGATGGGTAGCTCAACTCGGTTTTTAGAGTTGGGCTCAAGCTCTACCTTCAGCTCGTTAAGATAAACAAACCGGCTCTGTGTGAGTTTGTAAACAAGCCTCTCGCTTCGACTCATTTACGGCCCTATAATCTATTTTTGCTTATAAGAAAAGATAATCGTTAATTTATTAAATTACCAACTTTCCCATACTGTACTCTTAAACTCTGTAATACTTGCCGGCAAGAAGTCCTTGAATATATCATACTTAGCAGAACGACGGTAAATCTGAGTACTCTTGATAGTAGACAACAAATCAACATCAATCTCCTGCTCATATAAGAAGCGCGTATAATAACCTCTTTAATATTCATATGGTTGTTAGAAGTGAATAGGTCGACTATAACTAATACCAGTAGGATTGTGTGTCCGTTTCCCTCAAACACGCGTATATTGCAATGCTTCAATGATCTTGAAAGCCTTTGGGCTTCATTTTTACTTGGCATGAAGTTATCCTTCCCACTGAAATCCATGTGCTAGACATATTAGATTCCATAAAGTATATGATTTCAGACATACTATATATGTCAACTAATGTGCCACATGAATATTTAATTAATAAGATACCTGTGAACATTGAGTTTGTTGTATTCAGTTAGTTAGTTGGTTAATAGTTTGGTTTGTTACAACCACCGGCATATTTAATAAAATCTCACCCTGGCAATGCTATCGGTAGAGTCTGGAGAGGATGATATGTAAGCAAACCTTACCACTGACTCCAAGGATAGAAAGACTGCTTACCAGATATACCCCCGTCACTAACATATATATACTATAGTTGGCTTTCGTAATAATAGCTAATCTTCTATTTGGTATATATAACTATATAAGTGGTCATCTGTATAGTAGCACATTGAGAAATACACACATTTTCACATTCGCTCTTTAGATTAGATTAGTTTAGCAAGACTTGAATTGTTTAATCAAATTAGACTATTAGATTGGTCTAGATTTTCTTCATAAACTATGATTTGCATTACTAAAAGAAGAAAGAAACCTAGCAAGCACAAGTACTTGAGCTGTAATAGCATGGAGACGAGAGTTAGCGTAATCAGCAGCTGATTTGACTAGCTTCAACCGCCATGTAAGAGTGTCTTTGGGTAATATTTTGAGCGCCAACTGTCCGTACAAATATAAAAATGACAATATGACATTGATATGAGATAGTAACTTAGAAACAAGTGGATCTTACAGAAAGAATTGACAGATCTACTCCAAGATTGCCAAACAATTGCCAAAGAGTTGACCAATAATTTGCATAACTGATTTCAACCATTGCCGTATTTACAAAATCACCTACGTACATAATGTTGGAATACATAAAAGAATCAGGATATGACGCAGAAAATGTTACAAACGTTTCATCATAATACGAAAACCGACTAGCTTATGACCAAAGTTAGAATCACTAGAAAACAAATGAAGATCGTAGTAGATTCAAGTTTTGATCTTTGATTAGTAGTAACCTACTTAGAAGTGGACTCATAGGCAGATCCGTCAAGAGCGACATTAAAGATTGTGTTGGTTGCCTCACATAGGAAGTTGCTGAAATGGATATAACAGCAGTCACTATCTGACATGCATATCAGTAAATCCTAAACCTTAAACCCTGAACCTATTATTTAAAAGGAAAGGATATAGGTTGACCTGGGTTTGCTAGTATGAGTATTAAGTCAACTGTAGGATTACGAGCAGCGACTGCAAGTGCTAAGTTTCCTCCAAAAGAATCACCAAGCAAATAAATCGGTTTATCTGGCGTTGTAGTGTGTTCAAGCTTCACAATTTCTTCCACAATTTCAATCAGACCTTTGAGAAAATTTTGTTGTTTGTGATCAAACTACGTTAGAGTTAGTAGATTAGTTAATTTTATGAAATGTTACAGTATATAAAAACAAGAGACGAATGATAACCTTCCAATGACGTTCGATCTGATGCAGGAATGTGCAAGCATTGAACATGAAAGACCCTGTCAGTGAAGAAACTTTTATGTAATTCATTTACAGTGACCAATCTTTTCAAGAATATTATTCTAGTCATTTGTAAGAACCTAAACTAGTTGAAGAACTCCTTAGAAGCCATTACAACTTTTATATTGATTTTTTTTTCTAGCATCAATTTTATCATAATCAAGAGGTCAATTGTAATGCGGAGCTAGCAGATTCATACTTGGAGCAACCGGACAAGAGCAAAGGGGCTGAAAAGGGCTCAACTTAAAATGAGCTTAACTTCATCTTGTTTAGAGTTACGACGTTGATTGTTGGCCCGAATTCCATCGTTTGGAGCTCTAATTTCGTCGTTACAATTTTGTTAGCAATTTTGAGTTATTTCATAAAACATGTGAATCTATGATTTGGGTAATTTATGTGTTTACAAAGACAAAAGTCAATTCACTTTTCCAAAATCCAGGGCTACATGCTAAATTGAAATTTACGCTATAAAAGAGGGTTTGATACAATTGACTGCTGACTTCGTAAACACATAAATTACCCAAATCAAAGGTTCATTAATTGACATTTGAAAACTATTTCCTTTTTAAAGTTTCTTATTTTCCAAGAGCTTTTTCATGCACAACAAGATACTTTTTTTAGAGCTACTCACTTTCCAAGAGCTTTCTCATGCACAACAAGTCCAGCTCCCGTTCCATCCATTCCTACATGAAATATTATTACACCGAATTAACGATAATATTTTCAACCATTCATTATAAAAGTATTTTCAACCTTCTTTTAGTAATTTTAACGCGCATGATTATGATTTAAAATGTGTATGTGTATAGCTAAAAACTATATAAAATTTCAATTCGTTAATCCTAATTAATCGCTAATCGGTACCCAAACGTCCATCTAACACCTAGCGAAGTCTACAACACTGGTTGAAAGCAAAGAAGTACCGATTACCAGGTAAATACAAAAGAACAGGTGAATCTAGTATGGGTGCGCCACATGTAACGGGGCAAAACCACCTAGGTGGCCCTCCATCACTCTTCATGATAAAATCCATTGCGGTTTTAGCATAATCCTTCATGGTTCGATTCTCGTAACCATCATCCCACAGAGGCTTTAACTCTTTAGGAACATTTTGAACACCCTTTTTCCCATTATCATCATAAGAAGCTACAACATGACTCTTCAAATCAATGGAAGAAGCTCCATCGATCCTAAACGATATTGAATTCTCACTATGTGCCCTCCTAACAAGAACACGCGTATGTGACATATGCCTTTCATTTAGAGTAAAAAAGGGTGAGAATTGAAGATTGGAGATATTGCTCGCGATTGAGGCCATTATGGCTTGTGAATTGATCCAGAGGACAATTGTGGGGATGTCGATAGTTTGATCAACTCACTAACAACAATCACAAAGGAAACGATGCAAGTTACGTGTTTAACTAAGCTTGGTAAGATATAAAATGCAGGTTTCATGTATCATTCAGTATGAATGACTTAAGAGAGAGAGATGATAATATAACATATGTTGAGGGGAATGATCAAATGTTTGTTTTATAGGGGAAAAGGAGTCTTCAATAGCCATTTGTTGATATTTTAATATATTACTACAGTCAAGGCAAGTTAAACACAAGTTGTCCGTAGGTTTTGCGAAAAAGAGGTCTACTCGGTGCTTGACTAATTTCCTACTTTGAGTATGGCCAGTAGAGAGACCGGATCGTTTTGCGATCTGATGTATGCAGTCTTACCTAACGTTTTTTGCAGGAGATTATTTCTCACTGCTTGAACTCATTACCTCAAGGTCACAAAACAACAATGACCTGGCTAGTTGCTCTAAGGCCTCCCTCCGGTTATTGCAAAAATCATCTCAGATTAATGCGACTTGTCATATGGTCGCTAATTTTTGTCACAATATTAAGAAACAGAGGCTGATTTTATCCATCGCAAAATGCTTTTACAAAGGATGTATGACGACATTGGCCGTTAATGGTCCTTTTGTTGTAGTGTGAATACCAAATACAAGACTTGAATTCGGTGTGTGCAAAGATTAGCCACATATATATAGGAACAGTATTTATGATACTGCCGCAAAACATTCCATCACAAAAGCATCTGTCACAATATTTGTTTTGGAGGAGCAACGGATGGCAACATGTGTCGCAAAAATAATAACCCGCGAAACTACTTGGGAATATTGTATCCACACAAACGTCATATGACGGATGTGACAATTTTGGCCATTACGATTATCCATTTTGTTGTAGTTCACTATTGAATATGTTTCGAGCGAGTTATGTAACATGCGAAAGAAATGAGTCTTTGGTGACAATAAAAAAAAACAGATTTGGTTGCTATATATACAAACAACATAGTGCCTATTGATACACCCCCTATGCTGTTTACGACATCTATTAGAAAGTGTCGCTAGACCCTTCAAAAGGCTTACAGTGGTTTTAAATGTTTTAGTGGACGTCACAATAGCAAACAGTTCAACTATTGGAAGAGTCACAAATATTGTTAATGCTCTTTTATCTATTGTTGTTTCATAAGTAGAGTCTAAAAATGATATAGTGTATGTGGTTGAATTTTTTTTATTTTTCTATAAACTTGCAGCTACCAGAACAATAGGATGGACTGCACAGTTGATATTTAGTTTTCTTGAAAAAAATTCACATTCAAACACCATCTCCAACAGCTGGTTTGAGTTCAATTTGATTATCTGATTACTATTCAAAATAACATAATCACCTTTAGATGTTCCAAACTGTAGATTGCAGACCCAAAGTGCACTAGCCGGTGCAATAGCCGATCCAGATGCATAGCATTAACTGCTGCAGTGAAGTACAGTGGTCCTATGGATGGTTCATTGATCAAAGCCCGAGGTTCAGCTGAGGTGCATTCTGGGATTCTGTTTACCTTACTGATGTTGTCAAGAGTGTGATCCAGATTGATGATTATTTATAAGAACCCTTAATATTTGGGTTCACCGTAGCTTCTAAAAGATCCTTAAAACCGAGGGGGTTGGACGTTTATACAAATGGGAGTCAGTAATCCTATCCCATAACTATAAAGAACTTTAAACACTTCAAATCACATACATACACGTATGACAACTGATTTCAATTTCTTATTGTTCATTTAGACAAAGTCAATTCATGATCTTGACAAAATATCAAAAAACCAAGAACATATTCGGTCGAGTTAAATAGAACCCAATATACATGAATCATTATGCATCACATAAGGGAACATATTCCAATAACCATAAACATAACTTGCAACAAGTCTACAGACTGAAGAAAAATAAACTCTATGAATTTGACTAAACGGAGATGAATCTCAATGCCAACAACCTACATAACAAATTCAATGTTGACTCGACCACATTTTCTGGTCAGCCACCTAATGTAAAACTTGTTCAAAGAAATAAACAGATGATCATTGTTACCAACTATATAGTCTAAACAAGCATTCAAAGTCTATAAACAGAAAAACAAAACAACATCCAAGAGACTATTTTACAGCCGAATTATCTTGTGTTAAGGTGCTGCAGCGATGAATCCATACAAAGTTAGCATCTTTATGCTGTTATCGTCTAATCCCTCCATCTTGGACTTGAAAAGGAGAAAAACCCTGGAGACGGGAACCCCATGCCTGGAGAAGGTGGAGGTGGAGGTCCAGAACCAAACACTCCCGGTTGAGTCATCGGTGAAAATGAAAAATTTGGTGTCAATGGTGGAGGATGCTGATATCCAGGAGAAAGTAACGGGTATGGTGATTGAGGGGATAATAAGTTTAAGTAAGCAGATGGTGATGGAAGAAGATACTGAGAAGTTGGTGATGGTAAAGGAGGCGGTGGGCCGTTCATTCTTGGTGATGGTAAAGGCGGCGGTGGGCCATTCATTCTTGGTGATGGTAAAGGCGGTGGGGGGCCGTTCATTCTTGGTGATGGTAAAGGCAGTGGTGGGCCGTTCATTCTTGGTGATGGAAGTGGTGGAAGAGGCGGGCCGCCATTAATCTGATGTGAAGGAAGAGGTGGAGGACCGTTCATCCGAGGAGATGGAAGTGGCGGCACAAGCGGGTAAGGTAGCAATCCAGATGATTGTTGATGCTGTTGACCTTGCATTTGACTTTGGCTTTGACCTTGATTGTTTTGATGATACTGAGGATGAGCTGCTTGTGGATTAGATGGTCCTTGGGCTGAATCAATGATCGAATGCTGAAGGTACCGCATATAAGCAGAGATAGGAGAGTCCGCAGTGTTTGACCACCCTGTATGATCACCAGAAGCCGGTGGTGCTGCAGCCATAGCAGGCGGTGGTCGTTGTTGACCATGATAGGGAGGCCTAGCAAGATTCCCACCACCATTAAAAGGAACTGCACCATTTGGCGGGCGGTGAGGGGGCATTTGTTCCTGTGGTTGCTGTGGTGGCACATGGTTAACAACCATTCGTGGTCTGGCTACATTCAATGGTGTCAAAGGCGATGGCCGAATCCTTTGCAACCGCATACTAGCTGGTTTAGGTGAGTTTAGTGGAGGTCTAGGAAGCGGCTCCTGAGAATGACGCGAAGGCGAACCCGTAAGCTGTTGAACAATACTCTGAAAATCATTCTTGTTAATATTATACACTTGAGGTTGAGGTTGTTGTCTCGCAGGATTCGCGAAATTCGGTTGGTGCAAAGGACTCTTCCTAATACTTTTCCCAATCTTATTCACACCCAAATAATCATTATTCCTGTTCCTCGAATAATCCGAATTATCCATCTTTAAACCGAAAAATCTAACCTTTATCCAAATTCACAAACCCTAAACCCTAAAAATCTCAATCCACTTCAATTCCACACATAACACCCCCAAGTTTTCCCCTTTATCAAACAGTAATCACACCAATATACCAATAAACTGAATCGAATACAGAAACCAACGAATCAAACCCTAGAAAAGTAATCAATCGAAAAACAAACACACCTGTGAATCAAATCGACTTCAATCGAAACAGAGGTTTAGATAGTGCGATCAGAAGCAAAATACTCCGTCCGATGGCGATTTCTTTGTGACCCAGAGATCTTACGAGCTTACAATCAGTTTTATGGTGGTTGCATAAGGGAATTTGGGGCGAATTGACGTTGACTTTGAAGTATGAGAAAAGTTGCGTAAGATTTGAATGTTTCTTCGATTGTTTTGTCTGAAAACAATCATGGGGTTGAAAATTATGGTGTGTGATAGAATTTTAGGGGAGAGAGAAAAACCCTAGAGTCTCAATTGGGGATTTTGATTCTGAGTTAACTTAATTGATCCATGAGAGCGATTTGAATTAGTCAATGGGTGTATTTGGGCCCTCTTTTCTACGTGTGATGCAATGCTTATGTGTAATGTGTAATTGTTTGTTTGTTAATGAGATTGACAAACAACTTTTTGGTTTTATTTGTTGTTAACGCGTTTGGGTTAAAAACGGTTAGACATATGACATATTAAAAGTTATATTAAAAGTTGTATGAACGAAAGCGGTTAATAACATGGTTCGGCTCAAGTTTTGAGATTTGGGGGCGTGATTGAATTGTATTGGAATAGACAAGGGTTATAACATTGATTAAATTAACTAAATTTGTGTATTAATCAGTTGAAAAAATAAAAATATTAAAATATTATGAAATTTTTTTATTATAAAATAATAACATAAGATAAGATATGATTGAAATTATTTGTAAGTAAAGACGATAACGAATAATATAATGATATCAAGTTTTTAAACTTTTTTTTTGTTTTTTCCAAAAAAAATAAACATTTTATTTCACAACAAACCCTTTATAAAAATGTTATATTATTAAAAATTCTTATTATAACTCCTAATTTTAATAATTTTGGTTTATAAAATTGACTTTTCAAAAACGCCAATTTTAAACTATTTCGTATTTATAAAAGGGTAGAATTATAGTAAATGGTTATTTAATTTAAAAAATCTAAGAAAAATTGTGGGTTTGACGCGTGTCTTTCTATTGTTTTAAAGAGGATATCAATTTGATAATTGTATCAAAATATATCAGCTCATTGTGTCATATACGTTCATTGTGTTATATATTTTACATTATTTGTTATATGTATTCATCTTTGTATTTACGTTTAAGATTATTTTGTGTTATTATTGTCATTGTTTCTACAAATTATATAGACTGTTATCTATCATTATTTTTTACAATTAGAAGTGTACAATAATATACTTTCACCAATGTAATGATCAAAACTCATAGTGTTAAAAATAACATAATGATCAAAGAGATAGATTGTTGAAATTACTTCTTATACTTTTTAGTTTTAAGCTATTTTTATTTAAACCTTTCACTTATAAAAAAAAGTATGATAGTTTAAAAAAAACTTATTATTTTATAAAAAAATATTTTTTTAAAAATAACATTAATAAAAAGATTTTTTTCTTAATTTATAAAAAAACTTTTTAATCTCAAAAGAGTTTTAAAATAATATTATTGTTAATTACCTATTCATAGCAGTATTATTTAATAAGAGAAAAAAACATGAAAATTTTAGTGGGGATAAATGTGACATTATCACATGTCACTTTTAGTTACTATTATATTAGAACAAGATTCGAGTGATTACTGATTCATTATCAACATACGAAGAGCGCAAATTTACACAAGGTTAAACAGAGCGGAAGAACTCATGTCACGTGAAGTAATTGTCCGATCGTTTGTTAGTATAACTACATGAAAGGAAAGATTTAAAAGGTAATTGCAAATTCGTAACTATATATAGATTTATCTTCATAACAAAATATTATTTTCAGTCACTATAGTGGTTTATTATCACCTTACTATCTTTCAATCGTTTTTTTTAATTTAATATTATTAAATAAAGATAATATCAACTGTTCTCATTTTTTATAGAACATAACCATTATATTAATAGTCATTAATAAAAAAATAACAAACAGGTAATGGTGTAGTTATATGATTTTAGTTTTTGATTATTTTGTAGTTGATCTTGATTTCTAGTCACCATTGATGTATTTTATTTGTATATATGTTTGTTCAGAGTTATCAGTTGTTGAATTCAGAGAATCATGCCTATTTTTTGAGGAAAACTAACCGAAACTAATTATGATGTTTTTCTTGGTTTTCCATACATATTATGTAGAGTTATTGCTAGAAAGTTGGTTGTAACAAGTAGATTTTTTATTAACTGTTTGTTTTTTGCTTACATTATTTCCATGGGCCATATTATGTAGGTCAATCCATAGTTAGAAAACATAATCTTAACATATCTATGCTCAGGTTGGTGCAATGGCCCATGGCAAAATTGAAAGCGACTACATAGAGGATTTTATTTCAAATAAGTTTGTTGATATGTATAATGACTAAAAGGATGATGAATAATGCATGGATTTCTTGATTAAAAGGTTGATATGTAAAACAGATGTAACTTTTGGTTGTACATAGAGCGTTGTATCTCGTACTTGAAACTCTCACCTCACGCCTTAACTTTCAAAATATAAATGGCTCACACTCTTTTAAACCAAGAACTGCATAACATATATACATATATATATATATATACATATATATATATATAATCTAAATTGTGTATTTTTTTTACAGTTTTTAAGTATCCATTGAGTATAGCGTATTGCATTACAAGGATCACCAATGCATTGGGCATCCATGAACATGTTCCTATGTGCAGTGGCGGACATATGTGTAATTGAGGGGTAGCCTCCGCTTCCCCTCAACTTGTTACGGGTAGTGTACACTTTTTACGGTTTTATGTTAAAAGAAAATTTTGGTTTTACGTTACCCCTTAGAATAAATTACGTTACCCTTAAAAAAAATTTAAACGCAACACTTCATAGAAAGTTTTAATTTTATAAATAAAAGTATAATAATTTATAAAAAAATAATACATTCTATAAAAACATAAATAACCATTACCCATTAGGCATTATCAAATAACAAAAAAAACTCAAAATATCCATTACCCTACACAATACAATAATAAGCCCAATCAAAAATTAATATATACTAATTATTTGTATGCATTATAAGTTATATTAAGTGTTTTGTGGGATGTACTTATTTTTTTTAATCTTTAACCTTTTTATTTTAACCCAATACTTTTATAAATTAGCCTCAATATTATTTTTACTTTCAACTTTGGTCCTCTATAATTTTTAAATTTTACAAATTTTCTATTATTACGTTTCGGTCTAAATTTTACGAGTTAACACGCCACAACGTGCGTGTGTGGTTCAACAATTTTTCACATATTTTTTTTTCCAATTTAACGGTCATGTCATAACGCGTTGGTCCTAGATCAATTTACTTATTGTTTTATTTTTTTGCTTGCGTAAGTGTATGGTTCAATGTTTTTACGTCTCCTTTTCATTCGATTTATTTATTTTTTTTGTTTTATTGGTTTTTTCAGTGTTAGTGGTCACTGGTGGTGGTGTGTCATTAATATTACTTAGTATGGTTTTACGCATTCCGTTATAACGCGCATGAGCTTAATACTAGTATAAAACATAACAAAACAATACCCTTTTTACAATGGTAATACACATGTTATTTATTCTTTTATGCAAAAAAGGAAAAAGAAGAAAGAAAATGAAATAATTGATGTTTTTGTTGTTTCTTGTTTAAAAACCATGACAATTTGTATAAAAAACTTAGGAATATTGTTAGAATGATGAAAGTATGGTTCATATTCAAACGTCTATAAAATTTTATCAAAACTCAATTTTAAAAGTAAATGATAATAAATTAAAAATTGATGATGCAAATAGTGTGTGAATCTATTATGAATACTCTTATATGGTTGTTTGTTTATCACAAACATTTTATGTTTAATTTATTGATTCTAGTTATTGTTTAAACTTGAAATTTAGAAAACATGAATCGTTTTGCTATGATAAAATGTAAGTTTTTTTACAATGCAATTTAATTACGTCTATTCTCCGACTCGACTCAATCGAACAACCCAAAATTTTTTAAGTTGTTTCATTAGAAACTAATTATTAAAAAGTAGTGACCCTGTAGTAAATAGTTTTTGGTTCCGCCTCTACATGTACGGTAAAAAAAATACGTTACTTCTGAACTAGTCTTCTAGATCCGCCACTGCCTATGTGTATTTGTAATCTTGATATTAGATTAATATGACATTTTAGATAAATTTCATGTCTTTGTTTGTGATCCATCTGAAAAAGGATGCCATATTCGGTCATTTTGACATCAAACTTTTTTTTTCGTAACTATTGCCTCTCGAAAACATGAACACCCTAGTTACTTTGATCTTTGAATTTGAATCTGAAAGATTCTAGTTTTGTTAAAGATTTTCATTAGTTCATTCGCCAAGAAACTGCAATTTCAGTTTAGATTTGGTGTCTTCTCTTACAAAATTATTAAGTTTTTGTTTGGTTTAATGCGAGAGCTGTTTTTATGTAAAAACTATATAAACACAATTGTAACATCCCGTTTTATGTATGAAAATAAATTATCTGAAATATATATTTTAAATATTGTTTGATGAGTAAATTTTGGGTTATATTATTATTGAATTAAGTTACGTTTAAGCGAATGTTAATTTTGTTCAACAACAACAACAACAACAACAACAACAACAACAACAACAACAACAACAACAACAACAACAACAACAACAACAACAACAACAACAACAACAACAACAACAACAACAACAACAACAACAACAACAACAACAACAACAACAACA
>BJCM01080428.1:0-15456 GCA_018326385.1 Flaveria bidentis
AAGAAGGTGTTTTGCTATAGAGCTTGGGGTATACAAGCTTGAGAGGACCTCCCTTGGTGCTTTTGGTCGTTTTTCATCATCCATTTCCACTTCTTTTGCTGCTGAAAGGTAGATTATGGCAGCTTCTTTAAGGCTGTCCATAATGTGTAGTTTGTGTTCACATAGCTAGCTTTATTCACATATAAAAGATCCTTTTGTTCTTGGGTTTGTTCATATCTTATAACATCAAAATAGAACCTGAAATTTCAGATTATAAACTATGTTATAACCTACATTTCCGCTGCGTTTTTCACATTCTCAAGTTCAATGATCTCCACAACCAAGCACAAGCTTTCACTCCAACAATCAACAACAACAGTATCATCACCAACAACATCAACAACCATAATAGAGTCAGCCACAACTGACAAATCAAGTTCATGGAAGCAATCAAGCATCCTCAAATGCTCTTGTCATTAGACAAAATGAAGTGTTTGATTGGAGTTTGTATGCAGAGGAAGTGAAGCCTCAATTTCAGAATAATGCACTCATGGCTCACATCAATGATGGTCCATATCCTATGCCATCTAAGGTAAAATCCAACCTTTGTAGTGATAAATGCACTACTGAACTGCAAGGTTATCGTGAACACAATCATAAAGTGACTGATAATTTAAAAGAAGAAAAGGTCAAGTTAGATATGCTTAAAAGAGAAATTAAAGGCTTTGAAATTAAAATCAAATCACTCATCTCTGATATTGAAAAATTGCATGGTGAAAAGTATACTTTTGCAGCTGAATATCAGCAGCTAAATAAAAAGATAGCTCAATCAAAAGTTAAACAATCACTTACTGAAGTGAAACTTGAAAAGTTTCAAATGTCTTCAGTCAAGCTATAAGAGATGCTAGATTCACAAAAGGATCCCAAGTATATGACTAGGATTGGATATAATTCTTATCCCCCACCTTACAATGACAACTACACTGTCATGCCTGACTCTATCACACTCAAGAGCAAAATGAAACTAACACTATTGAACCAAAATCAATAGTAAAATAAGTCACAAATCTTCAAAATAAACCAAATGTTTATACTGAAACAGATGAGGAGAAAATTAAATTAGGTCACCTAATTAAAATCAAGGAGTGGTTAGACAAGACAGTGAATGTCATTAAGCCAACAAGCCCAACCAAAGCCATTATTCCATTTGTGAAGTTTATACCTGAAAGTTTAAAAGAAAAGAAGAAAGTCGTGGCCTTAGTGAAACCTTCTTCTGAAAGCAATTCTGATTATGAGATTAAATCTCCAAAAAATTCCAACAAATTAGACAAAGTTTCACTGTGAAAGAAAAGCAAAAGTTCACTGATTTCAAAAATGAAAATCCAGTCAGACCCTCAATCATCAAATTCAAAACAAGGAGTAGGGTTTGACATCTGCAATTGGGATCATGTAAATAAATTTGAACATGAAGTCAAGAAGAGTTTGAGGAAGCAAAAGCAACCTAAAATAGTCAACAAAAGTAGTGTTGGGAAACAAACTACTAAAAAGGCTAATGTTGCTTCTTCCCTCAAACCAAAGGTTGTGACTCAGTTAAGAATGTGTAAATCTACTAAGTCAGCAACAACAAAATCAAATTCAAGAAACAAACATATGTACTATGACATTTGTGAAATGTCACATGAACAATCATACCACCAAAAACTGCTATTTCAATAAATACTGTTCAGTCTGTGATATGACCAATCACAATAAATCTGATTGTTTTTTCAAGCAAAAATGGTTGAGAATTCCCCAAAACAAGCCCATCTCATCAATATCTTTTGTGAAAACCAAAATCAGAAGTCATTTTCATAATATTCAATCTAGGACTTCTAGGTTAGATGATGACATGGGTAACATAAAAGAGTTGAAGAAGAGTCAAAGAAACAAATATCACAACATCAAGCAAACATATGATCTTCACAAATCAAAAACGATGTTTGATAATAAAAAAAGGGCAAGATTTCTTCAAAGAAATAGGGACCAAAGGTTTCATTATTCCTCTGACTCTTCAGTTGAAATTGATGAGATTAAACATTCAAAATATCATCATAAATTTCTCAGAACACCTCTCTCTAAACCATAGTTTAGAGGAAAGTACCAAGATGTTACTATCATAGATAGGAATAGGAAACCAAGACCATTATAGCTTGGGTTCCATATTCTAATTAGTTATTTTATGCCTGGAGGGTCATCCATATAGGTCCAATAGCTTATGGTATGTGGATAGTTGATGTTCCCGACACAGGACTAGAGATCATTCCCTCCTTCATGACATCAAGCATATAGAAAGAACCATTATGGCATTCGGAGGAGATTCACAAGGTGGCAGAATCACTGGTGAAGGATATGTGACAAATGGGATGTTGAGCTTTCATAGAGTGAACTACTGTGAACAATTAAATTTCAATCTTCTCAGCGTTTCTGAGATCTGTGACAAGAAATATTCAACTCGCTTTACTGACACTCATTGTTACATTCTAACACCAGGATTTTAAATTCTTGAAGAATGGGTTGTCTTAAAGACCCCAAGGAAGAATAACACCTATGTCGTAAACCTAAATTTTGTTACAATAAAGAAAGAAACACGTCTTTTGTCAAAAGCATCTTTCAATGAGTCTCAACTTTGGCACAAATGTTTGGGTAACAACAACTTTAAAAACATGAATAGATTGGACAAAGGAAACCATGTCATTGGTTTACCGCAAAAAGAAATTCACTTTGTTGATCATCGTTCAACGTGCCTTAAAGGGAAACAACATAAATCTTCCCACAAACCAAAGTTGGTGAACACAAACAATTCTCCATTAAGGCTATTTCATATGGATCTATTTGGATGAACTCATGTTATGAGTATTGGAAAGAAACAGTATTGTTTGGTGATCATTGATGACTTTTCAAGATTTTCATGGGTTTTCTTCTTA
The DNA here is from genome assembly GCA_018326385.1 of Flaveria bidentis. Classification (NCBI taxonomy): domain Eukaryota; kingdom Viridiplantae; phylum Streptophyta; class Magnoliopsida; order Asterales; family Asteraceae; genus Flaveria; species Flaveria bidentis. The sequence continues at coordinate 2,943 of BJCM01080428.1, forward strand.
CTTCATAAAAATGAAGCATCATAACTAATAAAAGATTTAATCACAAAAATTGAATCCCAACTTGATGATAAGGTCAAAACAATAAGAAGTGACAATGGGACATAATTTAAAAATGAAGATATGAGTTCCTTTTGTGCAACCAAAGGCATTGCTCATCAATTCAGTGCAATTAGAACTCCTCAACAAATTAGGGTAGCTGAAAGGAGAAATAGAGCACTGATTGAAGCAGCAAGAACAATGCTAGCCAATGCTTAACTGCCAATCACCTTTTGGGAAGAAGCAGTAAACACTTCATGCTTTGTGCAAAATAGAACTCTGATTGTAAAAGAAAACAACATGACTCCTTATGAACTATTGTTTCATAGTGACTGAGTGTGAGATAGATATTCTCACAAGGACTGAATATGATGATTGAGTCAATGATTGTATGGCGGAATCAAACAATCAAGAAATATTGAATGCAAGAAATACTAATAAATGCACTTTGTATTAATGAAGGTGATCGGTTACAATGGATGTTAGGGTTTGAGCATTAAACAGTAACAAAACAACTTGAGAACATAAGACTAAACAAAATATTCTGATTGTCTATATTGTCTATCAACAGTCACCTCACATACAAGGTTTTCTATTCTATTTATAGGCTGACAAGATGCCTTTTACAAAATGACTAAACTACCCTTGACCTATACATCAGAGAACTAGTCTAAATCTTCATCAGCATTTCTTTTGTTCATCCGCATTGACTAATGCGGATGTGTTGATCTTGATAAACATTTCTTCTTTGTCTTCAGCATTAGTGCTTGGTCATCAACATTGACAAATGCGGATGAACAAACACATGTGCATTTGTTGCTGGTCATCCGCACTAGTTAATGCGGAAGAACAAATATTTGTCAGCATTTGTTAATGCAGAAGAACAAACACTTGTCAAAATATGTTCTATGTCTTCCGCATATACAAATGGGTTAGCCGCACTTGTCTTCTTTGAGATTCTTCATCCGCATTAATACTTGGACTTGTGGGATTTCTAGCAGAACAACCATCAATCCACCACTTGAATTGGTATTTATGATCCTTTCAGGGTCCAACAATACTCCCCTAAGGATTATACAGCTGATATTCTTCAAGGGTTTGATAGTGGTTGAGGTTGGGAAGATTCTATTGGGTCTTGTGGAGGAATAAGAGGTTCTGCTTGAGATGGATCCCAAATGGCCTTTATCATGTTGACAAAGTCATTTGCATCAGACATCTTCTCTCTATTTAGTACATGGATCTTCATCTAGCTTATAATGTAGATAGCTTCTAAGGGTAGCTTCTTAAGAGAAATGGGTTCCTATATAGACACAATAGACAGGCCATCTCTATGTATCAATAAAGCTCCATCCACATCTACCTCTAGCTTCACATTATTCCCTAATTACAGAGGAGTCTTCTTCTTCTTCATCTGTTCTCTCTTGAAACTGATTTGATCATATGCCATTTTTAGAATCTTAATGCACTTTAAGAAGAAGTGCATGTCTTCTTCTCCCAGCTTATTGGTTATTTCTCTAAAGTGTCTGGTGTATATGTAGTGGATATAGGATTCATCTAGCAATCTCACCACATATCCACTGAACAATCTAATCTCAGCACCGTCCTTTCCTCCCTATCTATTTTCAATTACCAATTCATATGTCTTTTCATCATAGTAGACATTGGAAATTGGTTTAAAGGAATGAGTTCCAGCCACCATTTTCTTTTCAATGATTTAGTTGGTTTCGCCTTAAGCTCAGGAAACATAACTTCTTTTCCTAGTTCTGTTCTTTTCTTCTCAAGGAGGTTGATAAAGGATCTATCTTTCCTTATGCAGATAGCCATGAGAGATTTGAAGTTGTCTGTTCTTCTAAACATTCTTAGAATATCTTCAAACTCATATCCCCTAAACATAGCCTTGTGATTAATCAACTCTAGATTGGCTAGTTCCTTTAGATCATGGATTTCCATGGAGGTTACAAAAGCAGAGTACTCTGTGAAGAATTGCACCAACCCTGAAATCATTTTCGCTATGAGCATGTTCTAGTCACTGTCATACTTCCAAGCAATAATCTTCTGATCAGTCTTGCCTTTGGGAGCAGACACACCTCTAATCATCTCGGCAGTGTTTAACCCTTCTTGAAGTTTCAATTGTGAAGGCTCCGCAAGCCACTCAGGATATCTGTGTAAAACAGGTGCCAAAGAGCATGGTCTCTATGGGTGAGCTGCATGTTTTGTGCTGATATTTGGGTCCTTGGCTTTTTACTGGTAATCTCCTCCTCTAGTTTCTTCAGCCTCTCTTTCTTTTCATTAGTCAACCTAAGGATGGCAGCCCTTAGGGAATTAGTCTTCATATTACTCAGCTTTCTCTTTGTAAATCCTTGAACAGATAGATAGTCCTTCATTTCCCTGTCAGTCATACTGTAGGGATCAGGATATAGAGATTGAGGAGTGATAGTCTGCTTTGTTTTGGAGGATGATTTGAATATTGGAGCTTGGGGAGAAAGAGTCTTTTCATACTCAGTCTCATAAGTGGGGTCCAACAGCTTGTAAAACTTTTCTTCCTCTGCTTTCATTCACTCATAAGTCATCCCAAAAACCTCATTAGGGTCATACCCATGGTTGATTAAAAACATGGCTTTCACCATTAGGTCATCAGTTTGGGCTTTTTCAAACCTTTCTTGTACTAAGGTCTCCTCCTTCACAGGGCTTTCATGAGCTATTGGTTTATCAACCACATAGCCACCCTCAGTCTCTCCTTCTTCTAGATCAACAAATTCAACCTTCTTTTTCAATTGAGCTTCAACTTTTTCATGCTCTTCTAAAAATTCAGCAATGGCTACAAGGCTTTTAAGGTCATCTTTTTTGCTTTTTGTTAATTGGTTCTTCTTCCACGATTGGTGTTTTCCTTTTGCCTTCTCTAATAAGTATTTCCTCCTCCTGGGGTAGGTTTGGACCCTTGGCCCAGATGAGGATTCAGCCATTTTAGGTTCTTGAGGCTCTTTTTCAGCCTCTGACTTCTCTTTTTCTTTAGAAACAACAGCTTATTCTTCTCTCTTTTGTTGCTCTTCACAAAGTCTTCTAATAAGCTCTTTTTCTTCATCAGTCAATGATACAATAGAAACTATTTGCATACTCAGTTCCTTCTCAATAGGGATAGGAGATTGAGGAATCACTACAATGGGTTCAGCAACTGGCCTCTAATCAACTATAAAATCCCAAAAATCATCATCTATGATAAACTCTTCTGCAGTGAAGCTATCAAGAGCTTTAATCATATCATTGAATTATGGCTCTTCAGTGTGAGTTTCATCTGGTTTCTTTACATAAATCACCATCACCATGCTTGATTCATCATGTCTAGATTCACTGGTTTCTTCCACTTTTTCAGCCTCAAAGAATCTCATCTTTTTAGCAGAAGGAGAGTCATTGCTACTCTATCCTGATGAACTATCAACACTACCTTCTTTATCACTCTCTCTTTTTATTTTCTCTTCTCTTTTCTCAACCATATCCTCTTTCTCCATTTCATCTTCAGCTTTTCTTTTGATCATAACAAGCAGTTCTAGCTGAAAAACTTTCTTGTTTGGGCTTTCTATCGATTCTAAAAGTCTATGATAATGTTAGATTGCTCTTCAATCAATCATTCTTGTTCTTCCATTGCAATGGTCTGCATGGCTAAAGTGTTAACATGACCACTTATTTCATCCCTTGATTGTTGGAGAGCAGCCTTTAATCTTTCTATCTCCTTTTCTTTCTCTTTCTTTTCAACATCATACTTTTCTTTTAGATCTTTTATTTCCTTCTCCGTTTCATCCAACTCCAATAGTCTATCTTTAATGATACTATATCTTCTGTTCAATAGTTTCTCCATCTTTGCTACTTTCTTCATTAGCTAAAAAGTCATTTCATCCTTCTCATCAGGTCTATTCACTTCTGATTCAACAACACTTTAAGAAGGAACAACTTTAGAAATAGCTTGCCTAATAGGCATTTGTCTATTATGATCCTCATTATCAGATGATGATTTAGATTCCTCTAAAGAGTTGGCAAAGTCACCAGACTCAACAGGCTCACTAGAAGCAGGGGATGACTGAATAGGAGATTCAAGTGAATGATGGATTGGTGAAACATGAGGTGATTGTATGGGTGATGTATGTGGAGTGACGATGGGTTGTAATTATGGTGATGGGACTCGTAGTCTTTGTGATGATGGTATAGGTGATGGCATGAAAGGTTAGGCTATATTTGTTTCATGAACAGATGGCTCAGTGTGAAGATCACCCCCCTACATCAACCTGGGGTGACATTGTCCTCTGTCCTTCATCACTTTCTACAACTTGCTCATCAGCAGTTTGCTGATCATAAGTAGCTGGTTCTTCTTCTTGATTTGGCTCATTAACAAGAGCCTTTTGTTCTTCAACATGTTCTTCTAGATTAATCTGTTGAAGCATCCAGGGCAACAATGGAGAGTGTGTTCCACTAAAAGCTCCTGGGATCTCTCTTTTTGATGTACTTGTAAGACTTAGCATCATAATGAGGAATATCCATCACAGGACCTTGAGGTACAATGTCAGGAAATGCTTCATTAATGAGACATTGTAAGAACCTTGGATACATTAGGAACATGTGTCTTCTCCCTTCCTGAGTGTTTGAAACCAGACCATTAAACACCTAGGCAGACATGTTGAATGGCTTGTTGGTGCATAAAGCACATATGGCAGATGATGTGATTACTAGAATGTAATTCCATCATGTCTTCCATTTTGACAAAAAAAATGTTGGTAAAAGTGAATGAGGAACCTCCATTGTAAGTCAACTAATCCTTTTACAATCTGCTTGCCTTCATATCCTACCTCATATCCAATGTTGGCAAAGAAAGTAGTGATTTCATCATCTTCAAGCTCTATAGGAGTGTTGGCATCATTACCAAACTGTAGACACTCTCTCACATTTTGTTCAGTGATGGTCAGAGTTTGATCATCAGTGATCCTTCAAGATAGAGTTCTTTCACCACTTATCTTTGTTACCACGGTAATGCTCTAGAAAGATCTTATGAATCTCTCATAAATGAATGGTCTAACTTTAATTACATGAGCCACCCTGGTAGTGGAAATGAATCCGATCATATCTTTAAGATCTTCAGTATCAGGTACATCAGGGTCAAGATAATCGCTGACATTATGGAGCTTGCTCCAGGTGAGATTTATAATGTACCCTGCACTAGAGGCATATGAATTAGATTAATGGATAATACTTATCAGATTGTAAAGCATACATCAAGCAAGTTTCATCAGTTTGACTTTTGATGGTGAAAATTAATTGTTTGAAGGTACTATTCCATAGGAATCATTCCTAAGCTTGATGTTATCATGAATAATCACTATTATTTTGTTTTTCTTGTTTGTAGAGATCATATTTGTTGTTTTTAACTTCTTTTCAACTCTTAGATTCAAGATTTGATTTCAACATTTTCATCTTTTTTTATGCTCTGTTCACACGATGAACATGATTTTGAAATTCACTTGTTGGTTGTTATTCTTCTTAGTTAACATGTTCATTGTAGTCGAAAATGATCATTATTCCTTATATCAAGTCTGATTTTGAGTTTCCTTAGTTAATCTAGGGTTTTATTTTCATCATTGGTTCAAAAGTCTGACAATTTAGGTCACAAAATTCAAACATTTTCACCTTTTGTTTGATACTACTATTGTAGAAAATCAAAACTGATGACTAATCAGAGGAAATGAATCGTAGAACACAGGTTTGTTGATGGTGATGATGATTGATGAAGAATAGTGAGTTTTGCTCGTCGCACTTTAAAGTCTCTCAAATTTGAAAAGTATTAAATGACCTTTTGAAATGACTTTAAATAGTCAACTAATGGCTTTAACAAATTGTTACAAGTTTCAGAACAAATGCGGTCAATTTTTAAATTCACTCTAGCAAATGCGGAAGAGATTTGTTCATCAACATTTGTGTATTGTTACAAATGCGGAAGTGAAAAACTTGAAAACATTCGTTCACTGTAGCAAATGCGGTTGAACAAAGTTCATTTAAGCGTTTGTTCACTGTCACAAATGCGGCTGAACAAAGTTAGTTCGCATTTGTTCACTGTAACAAATGTGGTAAAGAAAAATCCTTTATCCACATTTACTTCAACAAATGCGGCTAAACAATAAAGTTGTCCGCATTTCTTGATCATCATCATCATGACAGAAGAGATTTAGCATTTCTTTATTCATTTTTGATATACATAAAAGTGATGTCACACATTCATGAAATGCAGATGAGTAAAAATAAATGCGGTAATGAAAAATGTCTTCCGCATTAACAAATGCGTTAGAACACTTTTGTCCACTTAGGTTTTTAACATTTCAAACCTTTTATGTATACTTGTTTGACACAAATGCGGTAGAGTAAAATCCTTATCCGCATTAGTGTCACTGTTTTAAATGACATAAACAGTTACCCGCATTGGTTATATGCATGGGTTACTTTCACCCGCATTAAGTTTTGAACTTAGTCAAAACTTAATGTTTCTATAGAGCAATTCTCATTTTGGTTTTTCTTGTTATAAAGAATTGTCTTTGATTGAGTTGTGTCTTATGAAGTTGTTGGTTATTGTTGGGGTTATCAATTCTGCTTGGATTGACCAGTATATCAGAAGAGATACAAGTTTCCCATTGTTTGACTGATCTTAGACTTCTCATGCTTCCAAGAATCTGCATAAGCTGAGATACTATAGTATAACTTATGCTCCAACATAGACAGTCTCTTTTTGATTTGTTTTGAAGTTTTAATAAAGTAATTTAAGAAAGTAAATGTCTATAAAAACTGATCAAATATTAAATTACTCCTCCTAAAGTTTATATCCACATCTTGATAGAAACTTTAAAGATTTAAAACTTTTGAATATGAAATATTTCTGATTTTTTTGTTTTTCTGATTTAAGAATGAAGAGAAGTATACCTCTTGTTGGGATCATATCAATCTTACATTACACATGTGCATTCTTTTGTAATAAAATAGACATGTTTATGAACTTTTTGATTGAAGGTATGTTTGTCCTCTTAAACTCATACCTGGTTAATATTTTAATGCATGTGATATTTATCATGTTTTTGTTTATTTGATTATTCAACATGTACCTCACACATAGAAGAATGGAATGATCAACCATCCTAATGTAATGTATATAGAACTATTTCACAACTTGATTTACCAGGTCAGTTAAGTTATGAGATCTCATTTTCACTGATCCTCATTGGGATTCTTTTACTTTGATCCTTTTCATGATGATCCACACTGGGATTCTTTTCACTTCACTTTGGAAGGTGATCTATGATTGGATTCTTTTGCTCATTCCCAAGGAATGTATTGTCATTGTAGATTCATCCAATTTGGATGTGTTCCTTATTGGGAAGTTTTTGGATCAATACATCTACACTATGTGCTTGTTTTTTCAGGTCTTTGCTTAGCAAAACAGAGATGAAACTTGATGTAGGTGAAAGAGATTCATAAAGTATCATTACCTGGTGTGTTTAGGTTACTACACACATGTACACTTAGATAAGACAAAACATACCTGTACTTTGAGATGAGTGTTTCACCATTGAATAAGATTTTAATTCATCACAGCATATATCTTCTCTTCTAAGTTGAGCCTACCAACATATTAAGTAACTCATGGCATTCTATCAAATTTTAAATTAAGCATAGTGAATGATATAATGACTGTAATTATATCATTTCCCATTGTATATATTTCATCAAAATTGACTTCTTTTTGTTATTTTCTAAGAAAATTTAAATTGTTTTTGATGTTTTTGATTTTATTCAAGGTTAATCATGCCAATTGATTGAACTAGGTATTCAAACCTACTAGGTTCAAATGCCTTGGTGAATAAATCAGCTAATTGATTTTCAGTTAGAACTTGAATCAATTTGATTAACCCTTTTTCAGCACAATCTCTCAAAAAGTGATATCTACTTTCAATATGTTTTATTTTCGAGTGCTGAACTGGGTTATTTGTTATGAAGACAGTTGTTGTGTTGTCAATGTGAATTGGAGTGTGCAAGAAGTTAAAACCATAATCAAGCATCTGGTTTTGAATCCAGAGAATTTGTGAGAAACAAGCTAATGTTGCAATGTACTCAGCTTTTGCTTTTGAAATAGATACATTTGTCTGCTTCTTGCACTGTCAGGAGACCAGTCTGGGACCAAGAAATTGACAACTACCAGAAGTGAACTTCCTATTGAAGTTGCATGCCCCATAATCACTGTTAGTGTAGGCATAGAGATTGAAGTCTTTTTTCTTTGGATACCATAAACCAAGAGTTGGCTTGCCCTTAAGATATCTGAATATCCTCTTTACAACATTCACATGAGATTCCTTGGGATCAGCTTGATATCTGGCACTCACACAAACACCAAACATAATGTCAGGCCTACTGGCTATTAGATACATAAATGAACCAATCATGGATCGATAGTGAGTCTGATCCACTGATTTTCCTTCTAGATCTGGACCTATCTTCACTTTAGTATCAACAGGTGTTATGATAGACTAGCAGTCAGCAAGGTGGAATTTTTTCAACATTGTTTCTACACATTTTGATTGATTGATGAAGATTCCATCTGCTGTTTGTTGAACTTGCACTTCTAAAAAGAATGTGAGTTCCCCCATTGCACTTATTTGAAATTTTGAATGCATAAGGTCTTCAAAATCTTTATAGAGTTGCTTGTTTGTTGAGCCAAAAATGATATCATCCACGTAGATCTGGACCAGCAACATGCCTCTTCCTTTTCTCTTTTTAAAAAGAGTATGATCAGTCTTTCCTCTTTCATATCCATGTTCAAGAAGGAAAGATGATATAGTCTCATACCACTTTCTTGGAGCTTGATGAAGAACATACAAGGCTTTGTCAAGCTTGTACACCCTGTGAGGGAAATCAGGATCTTCAAAGCTTGGTGGTTGACTCACATAGATTTTTTCAACAATCTTTCCATACAGAAAAGCACACTTCACGTCCATTTGATAAACAATAAAATTCATGGATGCTGAATATGCAAGAAAGATTCTTATTGCTTCTAATCTGGCAGAAGGTGCAAATACTTGGTCATAATCAATTCCTTCTTCTTGTGTATACCCATGTGCCACTAGTCTTGCTTTATTTTTTATGACAATCCTTGATCAAGTTCTTTCTCATAGACTTGGTCATCACAGTCTTCTTACTCTCCCAGAAGGATAGTGACCCTTCTTAGAATCCTCTTATTCACTCTTCTCAAAGGCATTCTCCACTATCACTTCTTCATCCTCTTCAGTCAAAGGGTCTATGAGAGGAAGCTCATCTTCACAAGTTCCACACCTAGGAGATCTTATAGATAAGATGGTGTGTGAAGGAGTTATCTCAATAGATCCCAGTTCCTGCTTATTCTGATAACACACTTTTGCATGCAAGGATGAGGATATGATGTTCTTGGAGGTTTCTTCTTCAAGAACACATTTTTCTACCATGGCTTTGTTGATCACAAGCTCAGTCTGACATTTAGTCAACTTAGTTATGAGATCTTTGATCTGAGTCCTATAGTTGGTGTGTTCATGTTTAAGAACTAAAATGGTTTTCTCTAAGTCCTCTATTTTCAATTTATAGTCATTTTTAGATCTTTTGAAATCAAATTTTAAGATATTCAAGGACTCAAGTTCAGATCTCATCTCTAAGTTGTAAGACCTATATCTCGCTAACATTATGGAGCTTGCTCCAAGTGAGATTTTCCATGTACCCTGCATTAGAGGCATATGAATTAGAAAGATTGATAATATTCAAAAGATTGTAGAACATGCACCAAGTGAAATTTCTCATTTTGACTTTTTATAGCCAAACTTGAATGTTTATATGTAATGTTCCATAGGAATTAACCTATACTTGATGTTATTATGAACAATCACTGTTATTTTGTTATTCATACTTGGAGTTATCATTTTGTTGTTTTTAACTCTTAGAATCAAGATTTGTTTTCACATTTTCAATCTTTTGTTACGCTTTGTTCATGCGATGAACAAGGTGGTGAGAATCATGGTGAAAATCACTTGTTTGTTGTTATCTTCTTAGTTAACTTGTTCATTGCAGTCGAACATCATCATCATTTCTTAATCCAAGTTTGATTTTGAATCACCATTTTTGACCAGGGGTTCTAAGTTCATTAAAGGTTCAAAAGTCTGTCATTTTAGGTCATAAATTTCAAAGGTTATCACCTTTTGTTTGATACTAAAGTTGTAATGAATCGAAACAGAGGAGAAATGAGTTAAGATGAAAGTAAAACATAGGTTTGATGATGGAGATGATGAATGATGAAGAACAGGGAAGTTCGCTCATCGCATAATAAAGTCTCTCAAATTTGAAAAGTATTAAATGAACTTTTGAAATGGCTTTAAATAGGCAATTAATGTCTTTTACAAAAATTACAAGTTTCAAGACAAATGCATTCATTTTTTTTATAAATCACTATAGCAAATGCGGATGAGTTTTGTTCATCAGCATTTGTGTACTGTTACAAATGTGGAAGAGTAAAAACATACCAACATTTGTTAACTGTAACAAATGTGATTGAACATGATAGTTAGCATTTGTTACTGTTACAAATGCGACTAGACAATGTTAGACAACTTTTTTTCACTATAACAAATGTGATTTTACAAAGTTAGTAAGCATTAATTCACTATAACAAATGTGATTGAATAAAGGTGATCAACATTTGTTACTGTTACAAATGCGGTTGAACAAAGTTAGTCACCATTTGTTCACTGTAACAAATGCGGTTGAACAAAGGTAGTCAACATTTGTTACTGTTACAAATGCGGCTGAACAAAGTTAGTTAACATTTTTTCACTGTAACAAATAAGGTCGAGTAAAATTCCTTTATCCACATTTATTTCAAAAAATGCGGCAGACAAATGAAGATGTCCGCATACATTGATGTTCGTCATCATGACAGAAGAGATTAAGCACTTTTTTATTCATTTTCATACATATGAAAAGTGTTGGTTATCTTGACCCTGATGTACCCGAGGCAGAAGATCTTAGAGACATGATCAGATTTATATCCACTACCAAAGTTGCTCATGCATGTAAGGCCCCATTCCCGGGACGCTTACAGCTGGTAAATCATTGTACATAAACCATATAATTTCATTAACTTGATAAAAAAACATTGTAGTGGGAACATTTAAACACCCATTTCATTGCATTACAAAAGCTTTTGCAAAATAAAACATTGTTATCAAATTACAAAATACATGTTACATTTCCACACAAAGGCATTATAAATATGGATGTCATCCAAAAGAGCTGAGTAGCCGCCCCGTGACATCCTCAGCAACTTTACCTGCCAACTGGAAAAATGCATAAAAAGTCAGTGTTGATGAGTGAGTTATAATTTTAAAATAAAACATACTTTACTTTCATTTAAAACCGTTCTTTACTTTCGTACGTGATCATGCATAATACATACACATAGATAATATCATTATTATCTTCGTTTACTGTTCACCACATACTTTCTTTAACTCTTTCCTTCTTTATGACATTCTTCATCACTATCTGGATCAGTGTCATCAGCTATGCCCTAAACAAATGGGATACTAGTCCAAAGTTCATAATTGACTTCCACACTGCACATAGCCTAGCACTAGCACCGGGGTAAGCAACAAAGATCCCAACCGTATACTACACCCCTAACATTATGCATAACTCAGGTATTGGGCTGAAGATCATAAATGACTTCCATACTGCACATAGCCTGGCACTAGCATCAAGGTGAGTAATCACAATAAACCACTGTATACTACACCCCCAACATTATGCATAACTCGAGTACTGGACCGAAGATCATAAATGACTTCCACACTGCACATAGCCTGGCACCAGCACCGAGGTGAGTAATCACTATAAACCATGTACCACACCGTTGGTCAGTCACAAAGACTGGAACCCATGCGTATATCCTTAAGGGTTAGCTTAACCATACGCAGTTGAGCTTACAACATTTTAGAGCCGTGCACCTCTGTACATTTTGCTTGCAAGTCTTTCTACACTTTCTCTTTCATTAATGCAAGCATTCTATCATTATGTTCCTCTTTCATTATCTTTCATTTTACGTTACATAATACTTTATCATTTCTTTCACAACTATAACACGTAAAGCCACACGAAAGATACACATACATAACAGGAACATAAACATAATCACACAAAACACCACCATACAAGGCATCATCATACATACATAACATACATCACATATATCATCATGCAATAAGCATGACTCATTCATCCTAACATGCCCATCATAACATCTATGACGTCAAAAAGTCAACTTACATAGCCCCCAGGAACCTCCCAAGTCAAAGCCTACATTTCACTTTTTCCCCAAAAAGTCAGAAAATATTCTAAGTGTTCATCCGCATTTCCCCTTTTGTTCATCCGCATTTCTTTT
>BJCM01080432.1:0-11263 GCA_018326385.1 Flaveria bidentis
ATATATATATATATATATATATATATATATATATATATATATATATATATATATATATATATCACACACTCTCTCTCTAACTCTCTCCCCAAAAACCCCTAAAAGCCACTAATCACCACACATCCACCACCACCACCACAACACAACCACCACCACCATCGGCCCCTTAAACCGTGGTCAGCCACCACCACAAAAACACAGCCACCACCACCACAACAACACAACCACCACCACCTCTGACCTCATCCCTTCACCACCCTCGATTCACCTGACACCACCTATATCGTCGTAACTTCCACCAACTGCACCCCCCCACAGCATTGCCGCAAGTTACACCACAGGATTCATCTGTCGCCATTATCATCGTCCAATCTACACTCTACATGACCATCTTCCTCTTCATTCTCAAAATGATTTAGGGTTTTGTTATGGTGTTTTTCTTGACAAATTTGTTTATAAGCCAGATCAATGGTGGAGATCTGAGGGCGATGGTGGTTGACCGCCTATGATAAGGCTTTATCTAGGGTTGTGTTACGGTGGTATGGTGGTTGGTGTAAGGGGTGGGGGTGCAATGCTGATGATTCGATAGTGGCGGTGTGTTGGTTGGTTGGTGTAACAGGTGGGGTGTGTTGGTGATGGTTAGATGGTGATAGAGGGTGATGGGAAATAATAGGTGGGTTGCAATAGTGGAACGATGATGGAGGTGGGTGGTGGTGCGATGGTGGAGGTGTGTGGTGGTGTGATGGTGGGGGTGGCCAGGTGGGTGTTAGTGGTAGGAGGTGGTGGGGTGGACTTTGGTGTCAGGATAGAGACGGAAGAGGGGTTGTGATGGTGGTCGGTGGTGGCGTCGGTGATGATGGTCGGTAGTGGTCTCGGCAATGGGGGTCGGTGGCAATAGGGACTGGAGTTAGGATTTTAATAAATTTACATAATTGGTCCTTTAAATTACTAAACAAGTTTGAATAAATAACATAACTAGTCCTTATCAATAAATTGATAAAAATAACATTAGAGTTAACAGAAAAAACTAATTGTGTTTATGGGTTGAAATTGATTGAAACGAATTATAAACAACAATAAGCACAATCAAAATTTTAAAATCTTTAAATGAAACCATTATTTAAAACAAAACAAAAGAAGTAAAAGTGAAGATTATCTAAAACTTAATAAATAGGTTATTTTAAAAGTAAAAAAGGAAACTAATTTGACAAATCCAATGCCGAGACATTACACATACATATGTTGAATGGTAGATACAGCTTCCTGGTGGGTCGTTTAAGTAGTTTGCATGGACAAGAATGGGCAAACACAATCAAATCATGTTGTTTAGTGTTTAAGGCTATCAAGCTGTCAAACATGAGGCATAATACAGTTGGTGTGGGACCCATTGCTTCAAGAGAAAACAAACCTGTTGAAAAAGTCCACGTCATCACAAAAAATAATACTAGGTAAGCAAGCAAGTCAGCATTCAATGCCACAACCCCCACACAAGAAAATGCAGGTACAACCAAATTTGAATTTTGAGAATTCATAGTTATCAGTATTTTCTATATTCCAACTTACAACAATCTATAAAATTGTCACCGGCCTCCTTCGACCGAATACCATCAGTAATGAAACCGCTTAAACGTGTCATATCACTTGTTTCATCACATTTTTATTCCATTTATTATTACACTTATTTTAACATCCTCTTTTAAAACACCCGCTTAATACATGCATACACATACATACATCTAAGCAATGGCGGAGCTTAAGCTTAGAAACTAAAACTTTTTTAGGCAGGACGAACTCAATATTTATATAAAATTTTATACAATGGGCCAAAAATTTACACTGACGGATTAAATTTAACATTACCGACGGAAAGGGGGGCTTCTTGTTATAGTGTAAGGCTTCTTATTCTAAAAGAGTAAAAAGACGTAATGAAAAACAATAAAAAATAACAAGCAAATTAAACACAATAATGGGTAGAAAATACATAATAACCTAGAAGCATAAAAACATTAAAACCTACGAGCTAAGAACCAAAAACTAAACCCTAAAAACTAAAATCAAAAAGTTTAATGAGTTGGTTCTAACGCTACTGCAACGAATGTAATAAGAGTTCGTCTTGACTCGTTTTATGAGGGTCTTAAAAAATCTGTTTTTGGTTTTTCATAATAAAAAGTCTTTTTACTAGTGCAATATCCTAGTTTTAATAAATAATTACATAGGCTAACACTTGTCACTCTATTAGTCATTCATTTGTTTTTTCTCTATCTATTTCGTTTGACACATCTTTATACTAATAAATAAAAATTGTAGTGGATACATGTCACTATTCTTTACATTATAAGTTTTTTTTCCTTTGATTCTCTCAAGTATTAATTTTATAAATTTCTTTCCATTTTTTATATTCTTTTATTTTTCATCTTTCTCTCCTATCTAATAATAATTTATATATTTACTTTTACAAAATAATTTTTACTAAAAAGCTAGGTTTGTTCGTTAAATAATTTTATGAATTGAAAGTATTTTTCATCATTTTTAAAACAATATATAAGGTTCTAGAATTTATATGGGTTCAAAATCTCAGACTTTTCCAAATGAAAAGTTGCAAGGACCATCATAGATGTTGAAGAAGGCAAACGATACCAATATTCATCAAACGATAAAAAAAGATGTTGAATTACATAAGTTTACTTAAATGTTATTCGACGCTCAAGTTTCATTTACAATTCATTTAACACTCAAATTTCATAAAGTAATGCTCTAAATTACTATCCATTTGACATTCAAATTTCATTAAATCTCATCTAATTAATTCGACAAAATTTTATTTCTAAGCCACTCAAATATTAACTTAAGTAACATTCAGTTTACTTAAAGTTCAAAAATATTGATATGTTTTAATAATTTAATTCCAACTGAATAATAATTTAATTCCTACTGAAAAAATATGATATAAACACCATAGGATGAAGATTCATGTTCATGATATAATATCATACCATTTTTTATAGGCCTCAACAAGAGAAGATCCATGAACTTATTTTTAAAGATTTATTATTTTTAAGTCCACTAATTTTATAAATGTAAACATAAGAAAATACGAGTCAATTTGGGTCCGATTAGACTGGTCACGTAGTAAAATTATGATACAAAGTATCGCAAAAAACACTTGATGTTGTAACCGATAAAACTAGTGATAACTTTAGCAAACAATAGAAGAACGGATAATCAAAGTGTTTTTTATTTACACCGTACTTTCACAAGATCAGTTAGCTCACTTATATTGGCAAATCTCGTATCTTCTTTCACATTAACAATGTAGTCAGTGGCAGTAAATAAAAAATAAGTTTGAGTAGAGTATTATAAACTGCTATAAAATATTGTAAAGTTTTATATACAAGAACATAATGTTAAACATCTGTATGCATTTATTAAATTATTGGTACATTGTAAATAAAAAAAAAGACTAAATTAACCTAGAGCGAAAAAAAGGCTAAATGAACCTAGAGGTAAGTACTAAACATAATCACATTTTATTTTAAATATATATATATATATATATATATATTCTAATCGTTATTGTACGTTTTGTAGTATCCGTAAAAAAGCAAATTCAGATAAACATTTTCTTCCACTTTTATTCTTTTGGTTCAACTTAAGTTTATTTTATTATTAGAATCAAATTTTATGGAGTTACAGTTTACAAAACATTATTGTCAATAGAACAATCCGTAAATATATATTTATATACTCATGCAAATTTATTGTATTGCGGTAACTCGAGTGTCACTTACATAGATTCTCTTCCGGCCTTAAACCGATAGGACGAACATGAAAACCAAAAAAATTAAAAGCTTATATTTTTCTTGGTAAATATGTTGTGGGGAGTTTATGCGTAATAAGCAAAGCAAAGGAAAGCAAACATATTAGAAAGAAGAAATGAAAGAAATAGCCGAAACTAGTATCATCACACCAATGTTTTTAGAATCGGATCGGACGTCGAATCCCTTACTGGTTTGGTGGTCGGACCGGTCGGACCAGTTGAACCGGATTTAACTATATTTTAATTATATTTACATATGTAGTTAAATATAAGTAATTTATATATGATGTATATATATATTATATTTATATATAAAACTTAACTATATTTGTATATCTAACACACTATTTTATGGTTTAACACTTCGTTTTTACTCATTAAAATAAAAAAAATCAAAAACCGGTCCGACTACCGATTCGATCCCTCAAAACCGATTCGTAGCGAACCGGACCGGGGGGACCGGCCACCGGACCGATCCCCGGTCGAACCGGTCGGACCGACCGGTCCGATCCGGTGGCGAAAACACTGCATCACACACGTCATGTTGCTATCCAACATCCAAACCTTACTTCCGAACCTCATCCACCCATTTAACCTAATTCATAATAATAATAATAATAATAATAATAATAATAATAATAATAAAATAATAATAATAATAATAGTAATAATAATAATAATAATAATAATAATAATAATAACAAAAATAACAAAAATAACAATAACAAAAATCACGATGACGAAGACGATGACGATGACGATGATAATAAATGCCCTTTCTCTTCCCTTTTTTTCCTCCTAACTACCTCCTCCCAACGCTCTTTCACTCCCCCTTATAATTATATGATATCAATCATGCCTCTTCCTTGTCTAGATACATACAACCCATCTTTTCATTTCTTCAATGGCACCGCTTCCACCTGAATTCGATGGATCCTCCTCCTCCTTCAAGAGGGTTTGTGTAATGGATGCTGGGGGACTTTTTGGATCCGCACTCGTCCATCGTCTTCTTCAAAGAGGCTATTTTGTTCATGCTGCAATCAACTCCCACAGTTCGTTCTTTATACTTTCTCATTGCTTTTTCTTTTCTTTGTCAGTTTTCTTCGTAATCTAATCGTCCACCCATTTATTAGTATTTCGATCTGAATGTAAAATTAAATTGAATCGTGGTTATTTTGGGGGTTTCTTTTGGTTGATTGGCCAGTTGAGATGCAGTCTGTGGTTGGGAACAACAAGATGTTGAGAGTATTTCACACAGACCCATTGGATTATCACAGCATAGTGGAAGCCTTGGAAGGATGTTATGGCTTGTTTTACTCATACGAACCTCCCTCTGATCAGCCTGTTTATGATGTATGCTTTCATATCACGAATTTGATTTAGTTAATTCTTACGACATTCATAATGATATAATGCTTGTATGATGAAAGGAATCAATGGCTGAAATGGAGGTAAGGGCAACGCATAATGTACTGGAAGCATGTGCCCAAACCGGCACTATTGACAAAGTGGTCTTTACTTCATCCGCCACAGCTGTCATCTGGCGGGACCGGAGTGACTCCACTTCTTCATCAACAGATGTCGATGAAAGAAACTGGAGCGACGTTAACTTCTGTCAGAAATTCAAGGTATACCACCATGCTTTTATCAACGTGTTGTGGTGCAAATTGATAGAATCATAGAATAACATAATGAATAATTGATGAAACAGTTATGGCACGGGTTATCGAAAACATTGGCGGAAAAGGCAGCATGGGCACTAGCCATGGACAGAGGGGTGAGCATGGTTTCCATAAATGCAGGATTGTTGTTGAGTCATGATCTCACCATCACACATCCCTACTTAAAAGGTGCAGCTGAGATGTATGAAGATGGGGTTTTTGTTACTGTTGACCTCAAGTTCTTGGTCGATTCTCATATTTGTGTGTTTGAAGACGTTTCTGCTTATGGCCGATATATGTGCTTCAATCATGTTATTAATTGCAATGAGGATGCTGTGAAGCTTGCCCAGATCCTATTACCCCCAGATGTATCTTCACTTCCACCCAGGTTAGCTCAATCTTGTGATTAGGCCTGCTTATTCTAACCCATTTGCTTATCAACCGGTTGATTCTGGTTCTGTTTTATCTTTCGTCAAACTAGTGGAATAATTAGACACCGAAGGAGAACAGGACATGTTAGTTGAAAGACAACCATATCATTTTTAGAAAAAAATTTGCATAAATGGACTACATTGCACATTTCGTCCTTAAATTTTAGAATTACAAATATAGTCCAAGCTTTTATGTGGTGCATGTTGCACGTTTGGTTTCTAAATTAAAAAAAAATGAAAAGTTAGTCCAAAATTGTGTGTGCGCATTACACATTTGGTCCCCGAAGTTAATCTTTTAAGTTTGTGTAAAATGCATAAAAGCTAATGGATCAGGGACCAACTTGCAATGTGCACACAATAGTTTGAACTAACTTGACAATTTTAATTTTGGGGACCAATTTGGTCAAACCACAGACACATAGACCATTTATGCAATTAACTCTAACTTTTGTGTAAAGATCAATATTTTGGACAAAAGAAGGTTTGACTTGTACCAAAAATTACATAAAAAAATAGGTTTGACTTATACAAAAAATTACTCGGTTTGACTCATCACATAACCTCCCTCTTCGGCCCATTTCACGATTTCTATAAACAGTATGAATCTATAATTAAAAATTACAATTATGATTAATGTGTATAAGTTATGGGTGTTGCAGCATTACCGTAGGGGAGGGCAGGATGGTGCCACAAAGAATAAGCAACAAGAAGCTAAACAAGCTCATGGTTGACTTTGATTGCGAAGTTCCTGTTCTTAGCTCATAACTTTGAAATTATGGATATATTCTAGATTAGATCAGAATAGATGATTTGATCACAAAGATAAGGATGCATTGTATGTAATGGGTTGCAAGTTACAACCTCATTCTATTGTCAAGAATAATATATATAATTATAGTTTAATATTCCTTTTGTTGGTAGCATCTTGTACTTGATTTATTGTATTGAGCAGCTTCTTTTTGGCTGGCAAACAGGGTTAAAAAAAAAACTATTGCTTTGAAATGCTCTTAATATACAATGGCTTTGTGTCAAAATGAAATAGTAAGCAGATCTTTTTATCTTTATTCTTATGATTTAGCTAAAATTATATTTATTATTATATATATTTTTTATTTTCAAAATATATCATTATCTCATTCAAATTCCTTTATCTCTAGTCAATTAAATAATATGTTTAAATCAATTTTTTATTATTATTTCTTAATCTTCCGACCACAAACAAATTATAAGAATTAAATAGTAAATTGGTAAATATAATTACTCACTATTTAACCTATATATATAATCTTTATAACTTATGGATATAAAAATGTTATAAATAATGAGATGGAGTGAATTTGTTTTAAGCTTTATATATATTTTAAAGATCAAGGAATGGTTTGTTTTTTGTGGGTGGGTGTTTCTTTTGTGACCAAAGTACCATGCCTTATTTTTTAATACATACTTTTGGTGTGATTATACCTGACAAGATAGGCGGGGCGGGTTAGGTCGGGTGTGAGGTCAAAATGGGTTCGAGTTAGGATGGGTTTAGGTCAGAATTTACTAATTTAAAAATGAGCTATAGTGGATTCGGGTCAGGATGAGCTGGATCAAAATGAGTTTAGACTCAAAAAACTATATTGATTAACAATTTCATATATAACCCAAGGCAGTGGGCACCCACGCTCTAATGAAAGAAAAAAATATAACTAAATACTACTCTAATACTTTAAGATAGGGCTGTTCAAAACACTCGATGTTTGCTCGATGTTCATTTGGAATTTGCTCAATAAATGCTCGTTCGAATTTTTACTCGGTTGTAAACGAGCCATTCGGCTCAGATTGGTTTGTAAACGAGCTTATCAGCTTGGATCGGTTTGTAAACGACCAATCGGCTCGGATCAGTTTGTAAACGAGCGAGGCATGTGCAAAGATCCGCTCGGTTTGGTTTGGTTCGGCTCAAATCAAATTAATATGTATATATAGTTTATATGTAGCACTCTAGTAAATTAGATCCATTTTATATAAATATATAATTATATTTATGCATAATTGATCAATCAATCTAATAAAAAATTCTGCATTAAACATAAAAGTGAAATCCTAAGCCGTTAAGAGATATTTTTTTTTATCTATCTTCCATTCTCACCATCATTGTTATCTGCAATATGCTTTTTTCCTTATCGGACAATTCTTTAACTTTATCGTTAGCCACAACGTATTGTCATCCATGAAAATATTATGTAATGAATTGTGGCTGATTTTTAAGTTATTAAACCTTATTCGCTTCGGTATAAGTTGTATGATACATAAAATAGTTGTGTTGTATAAATTGTTCGCCGCTCGTTTGTGCTCGCTCGAAAATTTAAATCTCGATAAATGCTCGTCGATTTTCTGCTCGGTTGTGAACGAGTTGATCGGCTCGGTTCGGTTTTGTTTGAAAACGAGCCAAGCATGAGCAAACGTCCGCTTGGTTTGCTCGGCTCGTGGATATAAGACTGGTCCAGTCTCATGGTCCAGTCGTATTAACCATTCTGCACGCAGAATGGTTCAGATCTGTAGCCGCCATGGCTACCAAAAACCCTAATCTTATGAATTTTACATGAACCAAACCAAAATAGACATCATAAGATTCGCAAGGGTGATCAGAACGTGGTTTCGGGTTCGATTTTAACCAGGAAACAACACACGTAAAAAGATCTGAGCAAAACACGAAGAACGCGAAGTGGGTTTAACGTCAAAGAATCTGAAATAGATCCAAAAATCAAGAGCTCAGGTTGCTAGAATGATTGTTAGATCGTTCCAGCAGTAACCGGCTCTGATACCAATTGTGAAATCGCTGGATCGGTTGACATCCGAGTGTGTTCTTGACGAAAAGAAACAAAATCAAAACCAAGAGACAAACAATAGAACGAACAAGAATATAATGGTTTCATTGATAAAAACTAATGATTACAAGCTCGTTTAAGCATAAGAATCACGACTCTTGGCAATGGGAGATCGAGCATGATATCCCCTCTCATCCGGCAGCACCTAGGCCCCAGGCACTCTCTCAAAACCCTTAATCTCTCTACACAATGAAACTTGTATTAATAGGCCTCAGCCATATCAGATGCGACTGGGCCCATTTGTACGATTAGGCCATGCGTATGGTTCAATCGTACGACTGGACCATACTTATGGTTCAGTCTTACGAATGGCCCAATCGCATCTCTCAGTCGCACGACTGTTCCATTAGCATGGCTCAGTCGTACGACTGAGTCTCATTCGCATATGCTCCTTCAAATGACCTAGTTTCATGTGTTTACAACATATCAGGTGTATTACATTAAGCCTAGACTATTCGACAAACGACGGACACACTATATATGACAATATATGCTCCAACAAATTCCCCCTTGGACGTTGCTTGCGAATAGTAGATAACACCTCTTACAATCTTCAGTCAATCTTTACTCTGGTTTCCAATAGAATCAAACGAAAAACCATATTAGCTAACGTTGTCGATCCGTCAGGTTGCTACAATATCCTTGAAAATGAATTTAGGCACAATAGCTGTCGTTTACTTTGTAGAACACCATCATAGCAGCAAGATTCCCCATATGACTGTTTTTTCCAGATAATGACATGAACAGTTTTCTATTGCTTCAATGTTCACATAGGCTAACTTGATTAACATTAAAACCTGCAGTAATTCCCCCTCAAATTCAGCATATCCTAATATATAAATGTTGTGCTCTCCTGGCGTCTTCATACGGTGTATTGGGCAAAAAGTAGAAGGTTCCTATCCACAACTGACAATCTCAAACAAATCAGCATATAATCAAATTCATCATCAGAAACCAGCTCACATTATCACTTTCTGATTGTGTCTTCAATTTCTCTATACATGGATCCCCCCTAAGAATTAGAATCCTCTCTGTGCGGATAATATAACTTGATTGACCCATAAATAGTCAGATGCTCCTGACTACTCCCACAAAATCAGCACCGACTGCTGACATCTTTTCTTCTCTCTTTTGTGTTCTAACTACATTCATCTATTCTGGAAGTCCAACTAATAATGCGGTATCCATCAAACTTATTTGACAAAAGAACCTCAGGATGAATGTGCTTTGCTCAACCTCAAATCTGTGCAAGAGGCAGTTCCATATTTTTTTTTGGTCTGGAACACCGTTCATTTGTATGACATGGAGGACAAATAACAAATTCATGTGAATGGATGATACGAATGATATATTCGTGCAACTGGTCATAAGACTGGTCCAGTAGCATGACTGAACATAAGACTGGTCTAGTAGCATCACTGAACATAAGACTGGTCTAGTCTCATGAATGGACATAAGACTGGTCCAGTCTCACGACTGGACATAAGACTGGTCCAGTCTCACGACTGGACATAAGACTGGTCGAGTCTCACGACTGGACATAAGACTGGTCCAGTCTCACGACTGGACATAAGACTGGTCCAGTCTCACGACTGGACATAAGACTGGTCTAGTCTCATGGTTTAGTCGCTGAACCATTCTACACGTAGATTTTCAGATCTGCAGCTGCCATGGCTGCCAAAAACCCTAATCTTATGAATTTTACATGAACCGAACCAAAATAAACATCATAAGATTTGCAAGGGTGATCAGAACGTGGTTTCGGGTTTGATTTTAACAAGGAAACAATACACGTAACAAGATCTGAGCAAAACACGAAAAACACGAAGTGGGTTTAACGTCAAAGAACCAGAAATAGATCCAAAAATCAAGAGCTTAGGTTGCTAGAATGATTGTTAGATCATTCCAGCAGTAACCGACTCTGATACCAATTGTGAAATCGCTGGATCGGTTGACATCCGAGCGTGTTCTTGACGGAAGGAAACAAAATCAAAACCAAGAGACAAACAATAGAACGAACAAGAATATAATGGTTTCATTGATAAAACCTAATAATTACAAGCTCGTTTAAACACAAGAATCACGACTCTTGGCAAGGGGAGATCGAGCATGATCTCCCCTCTCATCCGGCAGCACCTAGGCCCCGGGCACTCTCTCAAAACCCTTAATCTCTCTACACAATGAAATTGGTATTAATATGCCTTAGCCCATATCAGATGCGACTGGGCCCATTTTTACGATTGGGCCATGCATATGGTTCAATCGTACGACTGGACCATACTTATGGTTCAGTCTTACGAATGGCCCAATCGCATCTCTCTGTCGCACGACTGGTCCATTAGCATGGCTCAGTTGTACGACTAAGTCTCATTCGCATATGCTCCTGCGAATGACCTAGTTTCATGTGTTTACAACATATCAGGTGTATTACATTAAGCCTAGACTATTCGACAAGCGACGGACACACTATATATGACAATATATGCT
>BJCM01080441.1:0-15969 GCA_018326385.1 Flaveria bidentis
GACTGAATCATGCGACTGAGTCATACGCACGACTGAAGGTTCAGTCGTGCGATTGAGTCAATCTTATATCTCAATCATACGACTGATCCAGTCTCCTGGTTCAGTCGTGCGACTGGTCCATAAGCATGATGTATTCATGCGTATGGTCCATTAGCATGAATAATCACCCGACTAGGTTGAACACATTTCTTAATCACTATTGACTAAGAACCATGCACAACCTCAAACCTATATAATAAGTTTATACATATAAATTATACTTAATACAATAATAATATAAACTAATTAAACATTAATACACATCAAACACATATTATATTTTATTAAACCATTTCATTACATATGTGTAATACATGAAAAACTTTTACATTTAAGCTCATAAACTAGGAACATCATGTATCTACAGATACATCTAGGATTGGACCTAGAAATAAAAAGTCTTATTTTAAATTTGAAATGTTAAACTTATGATATGCTTGATTTTGTTTAAGACTTATTGGTTGTAATTTTCATTTTAAAACTTATAGTTAATTATATTTACATTTAATGGTAGTGTTTTGTGGCTGTGAATAATCTTAACCCTCACATCTCAAGGTTGGGTGTGACAATTGATTAGTAAAGAGAGCAGAAAACTTTAGATTAAGAAGTTTAATGAAAAAAACTTTGGTTTTGGTGAAAAATGCAAATAGATGATTTGGACGTATCGGGTGTGGATGACCTTCCTTGGAAGTTTTCATTTGGAGAACCAAAAGCAAATCCGTGAGCTCCTCGTGGGCAAAGCGGACAATATTGGTGGTACGAGAGGCCGACTATTAAAGAACGATATCAGAGTCACTTCTCTGCCGTTCGAGATGGTGGGACAAACCTCGTCAAGGATGGTGAGTCCGCGGGGGTGTTCAGAGTGACATCTTAGGCATATCCCACATCCATAGATGGGATGGTGGGGCAAACCTTATCGAGAACGATGAGTCAGGAGGGGGGGGGGGGGGTTTTGTAACACTTTAGATAAATCCCACATCGGCTTTGGACATAAGAGAATCCTGGTTCATAGGTAATGTCTGATCTCTAATATTACCAACGTGTTTTGAATATATTAACTGTCGATGAGCGAGGGATTTCAATGTTAAGTGTGCTCAGGTGGCAGCAATTCAGGGATGAGTGACCTCTATGTGAAAGTTTTCACCCGAGAATCAAAAGCAAATATGTGAGCTCCTAGTGGGTGAAGCAGATAATATCGATGATACGAGAGACTCAGTGTTACACAACGATTACTAGTTCCACTATACCTAACTACAATAAAAAATGATAAAATATACGATAAAATCATCCAATTTTATGCTATCATATTAATAGATTGACACTAAAGATTGCACAAAATTTTTCTTCACTCTTCATCTTATTCTTTATCTACTTCTTCCTCTTCTTATTTCACCATTTCTTTTTTCTTTCACTATTTTAAACATTAACTAAGATGCTTTAGGAAGGCTTTTTGCATGTTACAACAAGTTTTAACTAGACTTTTGCTGGAATTTTCATGGCCGGAATCCGGGCGGAAACTTGCGGGAACCGCGTTTATAATATATTTTCTAACTGTTTTAAAAAATATTAAAACAAACATTTTTTAACCAATACCAGTTAACCGGTTCAATTATTAACCTAATCGGTAACACTAGCTAGGTTTTAAAAAAATCCAAAATCTCTTATTAACCTAAGTAGTTAATTAATAAACAGTTTTTAACCCTAGGTTCGGTTAAAAACCGAAACCGCTTTTTGGACAAAAAAAACTTATATGCACACCTCCAAAATTCTCAATCTTTTCTCGATTAGGCTTGGCTTTATGTTAGATTTTGCTTTGTTAGATTAGATTGATTATCCGGCCCACAACAAAAGGCATTGGTGTTTGGCCCAATAGTTTTAACTAACAAGCCCACAAAATAAACCCTTGAGCTTAAACCCTTCTTCTTCTTCTTCGTTTTCTCACTACGGTATTCTAGGGTTCTTCTTCTGGTAAATGGTAATGGCGAACCAGAGGGCAGAAGCTTCGATGTCATCTTTCACTTCTAAAGGTGAACTATTTGCTCATATGAACCCTAAAGGAGTCCTCAAAGTAAGTTATATATCTGTATTTTTCTCTAATGTAATTCGATATCGATTCAGCGGATTTGGTTATTGTTTTCTGTATGAAGTTTACTTGAATAACACGCTGCTGTACTGATTGTATGTTGGAATTGTACTGATTGTTAGCAAATGACTAGACGTTTGTTGCTTGCTTCTACTTTCTGATTTTCTGTGTTATTTGAGCTTTTGAAAGATAGAGTTTGATTTGAATTGATGCAAGTATCAGTTCGTAAGTAGTATTTTGTAAAGATATAGGTTTGTAACTTTGTACTTAGGTTATTCCTCGGAGCCTTAAGCCTTGATAGGATGCAAATAAAACTCCTTTCTTATAAGAACTTGAATGGTGTTTGGATGTTGATTTTTAACTTGTATTGGAATATGAGGTGATCAGCCAACTGATTATCGTTCAGATTTATCTACACATCTATTTTGGAAACGCACATCTAAACACGCTGAACGAGTATCTTTTTTGGAACGAGGAGTCTTGTATGCTCTTCTTCTTTACTCCTAAATTCTGGCTTCTTTTGGGCGAATTCTTAGATTAGTTGTTATATGTTGTGTTATATGCAAAGCGGATAGTCTTTATGAAGTTCAATTTAGGAGCTCTATATATTATATAATTTCATGGACTTTAAGAACTAAAGGTTTCATGAATCTTGAAGGTTTGGAACACAAGTGATGGAAATCTTTTATCTGAGTGGAAGCATCCAAGCAGACATGATGGTGTTGAGTATACTTGTATTGCATGTAGCTTTGTTGGAAAGAAGGTAATATAGTGTA
Source organism: Flaveria bidentis (assembly GCA_018326385.1). Lineage (NCBI taxonomy): Eukaryota > Viridiplantae > Streptophyta > Magnoliopsida > Asterales > Asteraceae > Flaveria > Flaveria bidentis. The sequence continues at coordinate 2,899 of BJCM01080441.1, forward strand.
TCACAGTTATTATTTTGCTAGATCTATGTCTTTCACTTAGAGGAGGAGATTGCGCTTTGTGTACCAATGAATGGGTCGGTTTGAGCTGTCTTATCCCCAACCTCAAATGAGTGAAATAAAAAGGGTTCAGTAGGAAGTGAGTCAAATAGTTTTTAATACTGCAAAGAGTAATTTCAAAGCTTAAAAACTCTAAATCAAGTTATTTAGTTGATACCTCTTATACCACCATTGTAGTCTTTTTGTTTGCATACTTAGCAATAACTATTCTAAACAAAATTAGTTTTTTAAGCAGAAAGTGTTTTCTGGTCAAACTTACTTGGCATGTGATGACACAGACCAAATTTACCTCTTTGATCAGTTACCCAATCTTGAATCATGAGTGTATAATTTATTGGAATTTTTTTAATTCTCAGCGAAGAAAAGAAAACGGTATTTGTTTGGTGGCATACGCAACAAATGAAAGTGATGTTTACGCTATCAATGCTACTGATGCTAAGATGCAGTGGAAATTATCTAGAGCTGAGCTTGGGTATGCTATTAATATTATTTCCTTTTGCACTTTAGTCTTGTTTTTTTTTCCTTGAAAATTTGTAGGCTTTGAGTCCAACTAGAAGTCCCAAACACCAACTTCATTGTTTGGGTAAAACTTGATTCTGATTAATAGTTTCTTCTTAGTGTACATGGACAAATAACTGAATTATTTTAGTTAGATTTTGCAGACCGAAATGTATTATTGGAACAAGTGTAAAATGACCTGAATCTGATTTTCAGGTTTAAAATAATCACTTTTAGAATGAATACACAGAAAATAGTAAACAAATAAAAAACATATCTAGTCCTACTCATAAAGTAGGGTCTCGGGTCTTATGCGACCATAGAAAATAGTAAACAGTGATCATCCAACATTTTGTAGTGGTCGGAATATGAGGGCTTGGGTAACATGTCAAAATGATTATGCTTTTGTTTTTTTTTGTAATTTGATGAAATGGGTTGGTTTGACCTAAAACATTTTTTGACCAACTTTTTGTCAGTTACAAACTTTTTGTCATTTGATGGTTACCTATTAATCTATTATCTTGAATTATGATTTAGGAAACTTTTGGGCAACTTTTGACCTATTTGCCTGCTTTCTTTCTAGCAAATTATCTTGAACTGCTATGTTAAGAGATAAAACATTGCTTGATACAACCAATTCACTAGTATATGGGTGCAATCTGTCACCTGTAAGGTTTTGCCAAAACATTAACGTTTTCCCGAGAAAACAAACTTTATAGGGTTGCAAGCTAGTGTAGCCAGATTCATTCTTGAGTTATTAATTATTAAAGGCAGTGGTTTTCATGTGAAACGCAGTTTCTTTTTTAATATTACCATTTCTTTTTATGAGTTGGATATAAAGTTTTGGACTTCTGTTTATGCAGTGAAATTGCTGCTCTCTCTTTTACAAATAAAGGACGTCAACTTTTTGTTATTAGCACTGAAGGCACAATGTGTGAAATGAACTCAGAAACTGGAGATATTTTAAAAGAAATAAACATTTCAAAGAAGTATATTTCTACATTAGTATATATTTTTGGTGAGTGTTTAATACATGGTGCCTGGATCATCACAATGTTTGAATATGGATATTTTGTTATTTGACGCTTGTTTTTTTGTATGATAGATGATAAAATATTAGCTGCATCAGATTCCCATATAAGAGTCCTCAGTTTGGAAGATGGGAACGTACTAGTGAAGTTTTCTTCAGTTGCGGTATGCTACTACTTCTCTATCACCAAAATTTCTTTCGAGGTAGACTGGTAGAGTTGATGCAACTTGTTCTTCATTATCCAAATCTGAGCGTCAGTGTTGGTGCTTTGATTGCACTATAAAGCTGATAATCTGTTTTTATGATTGATTGCATTTATAAAGCTAATTATCTGATTATTACGCTTTGAAGTTGTAATAGTTAGTTTCTAATGTTTGGAGGAAGTGATTCTACTTTTTTTGTAATCAATTCCATACTAGCTTTACAAATACTAAATAGTAAGTATTCTGACGCGTTATTGAATTCTTGTGTAAGATTATATGAATTATACATGATAAATTTAAAGAAAATTTGTTTATCAACTAGTTAATAAAAAGTATATGATTATTGATAACAAACAATTTGTCATACATCAAATTCAAACACTTCAATAGTATATAAGAATGTCTGATTTTGTTATTTTGTCTATTGGTTGCTTAGATTATTAGAATTTACCTACCACTCACACAAATATCTTATTCAGATGATCCATTATCACATAATCACTTTCAAAATGCACTTCCAAGCGATCTATACTGTAACGTCAAATTATAGTGATCAATATAAATGCAGGTTAAAACTGACTAGTTTAACTGCAATTCATCTGTGTTCTATCTTACAGGGCCCAGTGCTTCATTTGTGTAGTTTGGAGGGTACGAACGTCATCATTACATCCAGTTCTGACAATTTAAGTGTGCACATAAATGAATCAGGCAACAAAAAATTAACCGATGGGCCTGTTTTATTGATGAAAGATCGTCCTTTAACCATTAAATGCAAGAATGGCTCCAATGGAGAGAATTTATTTGTACTATCGGTTTCAGAATCGGGTATAGCCTATATTTGGAACATGAAGACTAAATCACAAGTAAATATAAATCCAACTAAGATTATAGTTGAAGCTAATGATAGTGGTGGAGAAACCAAGAAAAAGCAGGATGCCATACTAGCTGCTTGGTTACTCTCAATTAATGGTGACAATCAAGCTACAATTCTTGTCGTTTATGGTTCGATAAAGTCACCACAATTTTCTATCATGGATGTCAATAGTCCTGGGGAGGATATTGTTGTAGATTCAAGTGGCAATATTCTTGAAAATGGTGTAAGTGATGAAAAAGGTATGTTGGATCTTTTAAGGGTCCTATATCATTTTTTTAAACTAGAGTTGCCAAAATAAGTTTTAATTTTCTTGGTACATGTCAAAACCGATTGGGTTTGGGTTGAAGAAAAACAGTTACTTCTTTATAATTAATAGTCTGTGTTGGATATGATTACAAAAAAAATTATTCCAGTAGAATTTCACGAGTATGATGGAAATTTCAACCCATGTACCAAAAAATGGTTGTTAATTGTTATGGGTTACACTTAATATTATAATATACGGTTGGTCCACCTGAATGTTCAAAATCTTACAATCGTTTGAATTGGTTTATCTGCAAAATATTTCATTTACAATATCTTATGATATTTAATATGCAAGGATTTATGAATATAACAAAGAGACAAGAGATGTTAATGGCAACCCAACCCACCTTTTTAAATCGGTATTGCAAATTACTCGTTTTGACCTGTAACCTTTTACCCACCCCACCTGAGCTGTCCGTTTTTCCACTTCTGTTATGTAAATTCAGTTTGATTTTGTTGTTAATTACTTTGTTCTTCCTTCTTAGTTATATTCTCTTATGGTCTAACAATGCTAACTTCTTCACAGACAAAAAAGCACGAGGCAAGAAAAGACCTGCATCTGATGCAGACTCTGAAAATGCAGCAGTAGTTCATGACGATGGTAAGCAATAATATATATTTTGATCTATTTTTGTAGAGGTGGCATTTCTGACCCATTTACTTATGAGTGGGAGGGTCAAATAAATAAATAGCTGAAAAGCATATACGTTATTAATTGACATAAAATAGTTTCTGTAATCTAATATGACACCCGTATAAGATTATATGTTTTTGACCTGTTACCCATCATTCGTATAAGGTTAATTGTTCTTGACCTGTTACTCGTCAGCCCAATTTGACTCCCCACATTTCCAGCATCTTGGCCTCCATATTTTTTATGTTTCTTTTCTCTGTTAGATTACATTCTTGATCTCGAATGCAGTTAGCTATAAGTTTCTAGATATATATAAATTATTAGTGTCGATGAACGTGAGAAATTGGCTAGCTTCAAAGTAATGAACAATGATGGAATGCTTTAACATAGATCTGATTTTTGTAGAGGAGGATCCGACCCATTTTCAGGTCATGTTGTATCTCATATCCAAAACAGTTAAAGAAATGCAAGAAGTTTATAAATCCAAAAGGCTCTAAAGGGAACATGTCAGATGGATGGAATAGGTCAAAAATCGGAGTGTTTATTTTTCGCAGTCATGTTATCAAAATGTTTTCATTATTATCTGAACAAAGTAATATATATACTCATATATGACACACTTAAGTTTTTGTATTTTCTTTATGAACCATTGACTAAAGGTGTTTTTGGTCAGTCCGTTCCATTTAAAAATTAAGCATTGTGATTCATTTTGGCAACTCTATAGTTGGGACATCTCATTGTGTCTTCGTTTGTTCTGTTTCTGTTTTCTATGTTCAATTATGTTTTTGAAGCCAAAATTAATCAGATGGTTTAAAAAAAAACTCATTTCAATGTTGATATAGATCATGGAGATCCAAACGACCAGATTCAAATTGATAATGAAGAACCAACAATTGGTGAGAAGTTGGCAAGCTTAAATATAATCAACAATAACAATGAAATCCAGGAAAAAGCAGAAATTTCTCCTGCCAAGCCTCCTAGTGCGGACTCAGTTCATGTACTGCTTAAACAAGCTCTTCATGCGGACGACAGATCCCTTTTGCTTGATTGCTTATATAGACAAAATGAAAAGGTCACATTTGAAGGATAGAACTGTCAAATAACATTTGTCAATTTGAAAAGATCTACTAACTAGTTTTTTTTGGTTCGCAGGTTATTGCAAACTCAGTTTCTCTCTTGAATCCATCTGATGTATTCAAGCTTCTTGAATCCCTCATATCTATTATCCAATCCAGGTTGGGCTTACAGTTGTGCCTTTCAGAATATTGCAAATTATAGTTGGCAGAAATGGGTGGGTTGTGTAATGGGTAAAATTGGATAACTTTTTTAGCATGACTAAATACGAGATAGGCTGCATAATACATCAAAATAGTAATATTTCCGTGCTCAAAACGGGTCAGGTTAAAGTTGACAATTCTTATGTTTACATAAGCATAACTTATTCGTTAAGTTAAATGCTTTCAGAAGTTATACCTTATAAGCATGTAAATACCTTTAGGTGACTTTTAATCTCTTTGTCCTGTTTTTTACCTAATGTGTGCATTGGGCCATGTACTTTGCTTTTGCCCAATGGGCAACTAACTTCTTAAAATGTTTAAGAAGGATGATATTGAATGTTACCCTTTTTGTGTTTAGAGGTCAAAGTTACTCTTTCTCTAACTATTTTGACGGATGGTTATAATCTTATTGGGCAAAAGTGAAGTACCTGCCCAAAGTAAACATTAGCTTATAACAATAAATTACCTGTTTCCACCCCCCCTCTTATTTAGCCTTTCTGAGTCGGATTGCTGTTTTATTTGTTTAAAGACATCTAATCTTGCAACAAGGTATTGACTGTATTGTTTTAACATTGTGACTACAGGGGTGCAGTTGTAGCTTGTACACTGCCATGGCTTAAAAGCTTACTTCTTCAACATGCAAGCAGTATTATGTCTCAAGAATCATCGCTCATTGCTCTCAACTCATTATATCAGGTAACAGTTTTAGTCTATGTCAAATCTTTCAAACTCAGGTGAACTGATTTGAGTATATATGCACTAGCCTAGAGTCAAAACTAGATTTTTAATTTTTTTACTAATTATAAATAAAATGTGACTGCTATTTACTTCTGTGAACGGTTCAATAGGGGTTATGTTATGGTTTTTAACTTTCTCAAATGGGTGAAATCATAAAAAAGGGAGATTAAAAAGCAGTTGCCTAGGTCTAATAATGCACACAACCTACCAAATTGCTTTATACAAAAAATTTAATTTTTTGTTGTAATACTATTTTTGATTTTGTTAGAAGCTATAAAGTTTTAACATAAAGTGCTTTAGGTCAACCCGTATTAGAAGTTACTCATCATCCAACCCGACCATTTTCCCATTATTGGTGTTGATAATACATTCTTAATTTAATTCTTTTGTAGCTTATCGAATCTCGAATTTCAACTTTCAATTCTGCAGTCCAATTATCAAGTTGTCTAGACTTGCTATACGCCAAGGTAAGCAAACTAGACTGTAATATGAGATCATAAACACATCAATGTTTCCATTTTATAACCTTACAAATTTTGTTTTATGCAGACTGTTGAAGATGGAGTTGATGAAGGGGAAGAGCCACTGGAGCCTATTATTTTTGAAGATGTGAGTGATGAAGATCAGTCTGAAGAAGAGGGTGATGCCATGGAAACTGATGAAGATGACAACGAAGAACTTGAAGCAATCAGTAATGTTAGTGACAATGATATTGAAGGAAGTGATGGCATGGTTGATTATTAGTAGCTGGTCAACGGGTTTCACCTTTGACCTGATTACAGTTGCGGGCCTATCTCGAACTGTTATATACCTTTTCATGCACATGGTTGACCATTAGTATCGGGTCAAAGGGTTTGACCTTTGACGTGATTATAGTCACATTGTCACGGGTCTAAGCCCAGACCATTGATATACCTTTTCGTGCAGGAATGGAACCCGAGTTGAAATCAAATTATTTTGCATGATTAGAGCTCAATATTTGTGTTAGGGAAAGATCTAGAGGTTGTCAATGTCAACTGAGTGTATTTTTCATCACTTATAATTTTCTACAGCGTTTTATTAAAAAAAATTGGTAATCTTACAGTATTGTCACCTGAGTTATGGTGTAACATTTTCTATATTAACCTTTTGCTTTATTATATATATCTTTATCATGCTATACTCGATCCTTATGTATTTATATTATACTAATTACAAAGTTTGTATGTGCATTATAATAGTACATTAGGTTTAAATAGTTGTAATTACAATTGGTCTGGATTTTATTTATTATATAATATAATTAATTATCAATTTATTTGTATATTATAAGTTGTACATAAGTATTAGTGGGTTTTATTTTTTTAAAATTTTATTTTATTTATTTATTTATAATTTATAATTTTCTTACTTATAAGTTTTATCCCAATACTTTTCAATATTTTACAATTTAACCTTATATATTTTCACTTTCCACTTTGTTTTCCAATACTTCTCTTCTTTTACAAAATTTACGTTTTACGTTTCGGTTTAAATTTTACGAGTTAACATATCACAACGGGTGTGTGTGATTTAATGTTTTTAAGCCTATCTTTTCCCCATTTAATGGTCTCTTTACAACACGTGAGTTTACAATCGATTTAGCTATTGTTTTTTAATATATTATGTTTCATGTTAAGAGTTTCAATGTTTTTATGTTTACTTTCAGTTTGGTTTTATTTACCCCGTATTTATTTATTTGTAATACGAGTTTTTTCAATGATGGTCGTTGTTGATGGTGTTAAATTGGTGCTACTTGTCATGTTTACCCCCCCCCCCCCCCCCCCACCCCCCCCCCCCCCCCCCCCCCTTTTTTTCCCCCCCCCCCCCCGGCGCCGTAACGCAGGGGGCTTAATACTAGTTTTACCTAAAAACAATGATGTTACGACCGGATTGGACGGCCGGTCCGACAGGGGATCGGTTAGGTGTCCGGTCCGGTTAGCTATGATTCGGTTGTGTTTGGTCGAACCGGGAAACCGGACCGGTTTGGACCGGATTTTGGTATTTTTCTTTTTTGATTTTAATGGGTAAAACGGGGCGTTGAACCATAAATTACTGTGCTTGATATACAAATATAGTTAATTTTTATATATAACTATAAAATACATATATAAATCATACAAATTACTTATATTTAATTACATATATACTATATATATAATTATGATGTCATCCGGTTTTAAAATCTGGTCCGATCACCAAACCAATAAGACGTCTGGTTCGACGTCCGATCCGGTTCTGAAAACATTTCCTAAAATAAAAACACATCTATCATGTCACTCTATTGTAGCCCTTAAGGAGTGAGTATATTTAAACCCAAGTGTCGGTGTTAAATACTAAGTGGGTGGGTCTTTAAGCATAGATGACGTATCAGATACTTGGATTTACATACTTGTTTACGTTGTCTTTTGTAGAGTATACCTCTGGTGATAGTGGTACGTTTAGGTGCTGTTTGTTTTTTCTGCAGCAAAATATTTGCAGTGTACGAATCATATCTGCAGAAGAAGAGGTTGACCAAATATCTACAGTCTGCTTGCAAAATGTCTGTAGTGTACGGACCATATCTGCAGATATCTGCAGAAGAAGAGGTGGACCAAATATTTACAATGTGCAACAAAATAAGTGTTTGTATTTTAACGTATGCAGACTGCTATAATCAACTGGTGGTGGTACAAGGTGGTGCTAGACGATGGTGGTGATGGTATGGTAAGTGGTGGTGGACGGTGGGTGGTGGTGGTCGGGGACGGTGGTGGTGGTGGAGGTGGACGGTGGTGGTGGATATGGGTGGTAGTGGGTGATGATGTTGAATCCCCTGCAGACTTTAGAAGATCTTAGAAGTGATTGTGCCAAGTTAGCATTATGCAGACCTCGCATATACCTTTTTAATGAAAAATCTTCTAAAATACAAACACTCTGCAGATCATAACGTCTACACGATGTAGACAAAAGAGGTTAGAAAGAGTTTTTTTTTGAAAAACCAAACAGCCTATTAGTCTTAAATATGTCTTAGTCTTAAATATGTCGATTGTCTTAGAGGTGTTTTTGATCTTAGCTATTTTAGTATTACATATGTTTATAACTTTTTTTTGTATGTCTACTAATAACTTGGGATAATTTTGTCAAATTATAATCAAATTTTAGTATTGTTATAATTAAGTACTTATATTTTTTTTTAATCTTAACTAAGTCACTCATAATTTTTTAATTAGGTTACTAAAGTTTTAGTACAATTTAATTAGGTTATTTATAAAGTGTAAATTGTTTAAAAAAATTGAAATATGTAAAAAAGTAACAATATTCATAAAATAACCGAATTATTTAAAAATTGTGAATTATTCAAAAAATATAATAAAAAAATAAATGACTTAACTAGCTTTTAAAATTTTAATGGTCTGATTGAAATAAATAAAAATAGGGAACTTTTATTTAGACACCTAAGATTTTAAATCAACACCCGGGTACCCTATATGCCGCGTATAGGGTGGATTGTCGGGGACAATCATCATTCCCTATACCCCGCGTATGGGTCCATACGCGATGTATAGGGTATTCCCTGACAAGAACATGATAGACGCGTGTCAGAGCTTTGTCGGGGTTGCTATACGCTTCGTATAGCACCATACGATGCGTATAGATTTCCAAATTTTTTTTGACATTTGCTGAGAAGCATGCCGAACCTATACGCCGCGTATGGACCCATACGCGGCATATAGGTTACGATGTTTTTTATATAGTTGTTTATAAAAATTTTGCGTACAAGTTATGGTGTCGACTATATTTTGCATGTTAAGCTTGAGATTTTGCGTATAAGTTATGTTTTGTAACTTATTAATCGACAATTTTAAATCTTAATTAACTAATAAAACATATAAGACAAACATTAAATTATAATATAAATAACGAAGTTTTTAAATACATAACAAAATAAAAGTACAATCAATAATATAAAAAACTACGGTGAATCTGGGTAATGTTGAGGCGGTGGCAAATCTGGAGGATCAATATCAGCAGCACGGGCTCGTGCAATCTCAAGCTGAACGTGTCAATCCATAAGATCCTCAACTCAATCGAGCCGACGACCCTGGTCCCGTAAACTCGTAGTAATCTTCTGCATAAATGTCTCCATACGTGCAGGCAACCTCACATCTCTATAAATATGTCGAGGGAACTGTGGCAGAGGTGGCAGCTGATGTGCTGGCGACTGATCATGCGGAATATGCTCCTGATGTTACTGTGGATCGTCAACAGCGACCTGCTGAACATGTGCTTGCTGCCAGATCTCACCCAGTCGAAGAGAGAATCGTCTACCACCCGGAAACTGGCGTATAATACGCATGCCGAATAATGTACGACAATCTAATCTCTCCGGCTCGGTCGGAGGAGATACATCAGCAACATGGCGAGGAAGATAACCAAGACAACGTGCAATCATCGTAATGTACGTGCCGCCATACATCGCTCCTCGCTCCCGACAATGATAATACAAAGCGTAATACTCTGCCAAACATCTCGCCAGGTTGCACTTGGTCCCCGTAAACAAACATAAGTAAAATAAGTCGGAAATGGTACACCACTCCCAACTCTTGCCACGTCCCGTGATGGATGTGGCGATCATGCGATGCAAGTAACAATTGAGAGGATCTCTAATGCTAGTGACCCTCCCCTTAGTCCTTTGAAACGGACCTCCGACAATCTGAGGCCACTAATCTCTCAATCAGGTCTCCTCAATCTCAGTAATTCCCTCGGTAAATAGAGGGGTAACAGTCTCTGGCTCAAAATAAAGTCCCGAGAAAATGACAAACTGCTCAATTGACATCTGATGTGAGCGTCAACATAGCATAAACGAAATCTCAAAACACAGATCATCCTCCTCCATCTTATTAGGACAATTGTAAATAAAGGTGGATAAAAACTCCATCGTCAGCTCTCGGTAAGAAGGTAAGAACGCGAGCTCAAATAAACGACTCTATGACGTATTATCTCTGATACAAGCAAGTTTATCGCACTCCCCAAGCTCGGCCATCACCTCCCAATCAATTGCCTTTTGATGACCGATCTTCAAACGAACAAATTTTGAGCACTTTACATGCTCAATAAACACGGACTCAAACCGTAGCCAAGGACATATCTGCATAAGAAAACGAATTTTAAGATGATTATTGCATGTATAAACCTATACGCCACGTATAGGACGCCCACGTATGGTGCGTTAGCCGCGTATAGCCCACCTACCCACCCAACCAAACCCATCTTCAACCTATGAACTATACGCCGCGTATAGTGCTATACGCCACATATAGTTCATATAGCAGTTTTAAATCAATGGTTTTAACACACAAAACACTACTTTAACGTTTAATTTAGCTTACGATTAAGATAATAAAGATATAAGAACAATAATACATACCTGAATATAGAGAAATCGATGAACAATACGTGTAGTATCGGAATATACGAGGTTTTTGGCTTTAAAAGTGTGTGGTAAGGTCAAAAATGAGAAAAATCCGATTTATGGTCATATAGTTATACGCGGCTTATGGGTCCATACGCGGCGTATAGCTGCATTTATTATTTTTTTAATTTTTTTAATTTTTTATATATATTGTGAATTTTGAATTTTAAATTTAAACTATTTTAACATTTGAATTTTAAATTTAAATTTTCAAATAATCATTCTTTTGAATATTTAAAAGATACGAATACAATACATAATAAAATATAATACAAACCTATTAAATTAAAATAAATTTATATAAGCTGAGGTTTCTCGGTTATTTTCTATTATTGCGTTATATTCCGATACACGACTCCTATACATAATCTCCCATTATGCATCACGTACGTTTTGGTTAAGAATATGAAGATTACTTAATGTAGGCATCGGATAATCTCCATCTAATTTAACGTGGATGAAATGATTATTATTGACATGAACAATCTACACAACATAATGAGGCATCATACTGTTCGGATCAGTCCATAAGGGAAAAAATGTTTGACAACCGTTATTGCTTAATAAGATAAAGAACAACACCAAATCTTTGAGCAATTACTATTCCCGTATACAACATTATCATCCCATGTTCTTCTGGCTCAGGTTCCAGACATTGCCAATCTATTGTTCCACGCAAGTCATTATAATGTCCGGTGTACAAAGTATTGAAAACTTCTCTGCAATTCAATTAATGTGTGTCCAACTCCTCTAAAAGTTTTTGCCGCACATACATCCACTTATTTTCGTTAAACCCTAACCCTAAATCTATAGATCGAAAACTACAATTACAATCGGGTCGAACATCTCGTATACGTGAAATATATTGATGAAAGATTGAAAGAATCCAATTTTTTAACATGTTTATATTGTTTAATTGATGATCTCCGACAATCGATGAAAACTCATTAGTACGCTGTGACACTTTAGAAGATGTGGAACGACTACGTTGTATGACGGGCTTCTAAGACTTTACTGCTGAAGTTGTTCTTTCGGTAAATGAGCTATGTCTGGGTATGTCACACGTATGATGTTGAGTGTCTTGCTTTTGCTGTTGAAATTTTAATGTTGGACGAACATGAATATCTGTTTGAATAACAAGTGTTTTTTGTTATTTTTTCATGTATACACAATTTTTTTTATTTTTCCACCAAACTAAATTTTACAGGGGCGGGTTGTGTCATTATCTGTTGTTTCAAGCGTTCCATCTCTTCTTCAACATCAACTTCTTCATTCACCATAAATGATGGTTTAATTTTATCAAACTTCGTCCAAAATACGTCAATTGCATCCAATGGAATTTTAGTGTCTGCATTATAAATTATAAATGTTGATACATATGTACCTAGTTTAGGAGCTTAATGTACATGTCTGTCATGTCTTACATATATGTAATGGATAAATTGAATGAAATAAAATATGTGATTGATGATTATAATATTTAATGTTTTATTGTTTATTGTGTGATAAAGTATATTGAACTAACTATATAGATTTGAGGTTATTGTGCATAGTTCTTAGTCAATAATGATAGAGAAACGTGTTCAAACTTAATCGTATGATGTGACATCTGGTAAATTTCCGTTACCTAACTCCGTTAGTTCCGTTGAGTCTTGCATACACTTGTCGTAAGCACACACTAGTTGTCATTTAACGTTAGTGACTTAAAAATAATTACCAATGTTAAGTTAATGATAATCTAACTGATTATGTGATTATGGTATTATGTTTATGTGTTTGCATGTTTTAAATGTTCTTTGTGAAAATTAATCGCGTAACGTGAAAACGTGCCTATTAATTCGTATGTCTTGTGTTTTTATAAAGATAAAATATATAATGATTATCATTAGTTTATATCTTTATATTATTAAGTTAAAAACACTTTACAAAGAGTTTAAAAGCTTAAATTTTATAAAATACAAATTACAAGGGTTTAAATGGTAAT
>BJCM01080442.1:0-10603 GCA_018326385.1 Flaveria bidentis
CTAACTTAAATAACATAACAAATAATATTATGGAACAAAATATCCTAATAAGTTGTTCCACCACATATGCAATTTATTTAGAAAACCCATTTTCTAAATTGGTGTAGATATTTGATTGAATGATCATATCATCAATTAAATACCAATTGGTGTTTGCTAAGCTTGTTATTGGGTATAACCCGACTTGGATCACAACGTACTAACCGCATCAATATTCTAGGTGTCTTGGGCATAAAGAATCCTACAGATCAAACAATGATAAACACAATAAAACCCCAAATTGGTCTATATTGATTGCATATGATTTGTATAATGTGAAAACTCTAATCAAATGGTCATTCAACCATTAACCAAAACTTAATAACAATTAACATATATATAGTCTAGAATAATATTCAGTAATTACACTTAACCCCCTAGACTTAGGCTAATTAATACAAAATTACATATTAAGCATAAAAATGACTAAAAACAAGATAAAAATATATTTTGTTCACACAAAATATATTTATTACAATATAATTCCTACTCATCTAAATTTTCAACGTCTCGTCTCGGTTCCTCGTCTCGAACGTGTCCGGTTTGACTTTTGTTGACTTTGACCGTGATGTTGCTTTTGTTGGCTTTCATTGTGTTGATAATATTGACTATCTTTTACAACTCCAACAATACTCCCCCTTATTCTATCATTATCAACATCTTTACGTGAAATCAACACCAAGAAGTCAAAAGTCTTAAAGATCTTCAAATTAAAACTTTCTGAATCTGATTAAAAAGATTATTCATCTCAAAACCTCCCCTTATTTATATTCTCCCCCTTTTCGAGTGCAAGCTTTGCAAGGATATTGGAACAACTTTCCCAAATCTCTAATCTTGAGTTCTTCAGAAGATGTAGGAGGTGGATTCTTAGCTTAGTATCTTCTACAAACTTAAGGAACAGGTTCTCTAATCAGATACACTGCTCAACAAATGATCGACCATCACTTGCAGCAGAAATCTGAAACACATTCACAAAAACAATCTCGACATTTCTAATTAGATCATTTCATTTTAACAAAATAAACCCATGTTTATTTGTGTTTGAAAATAAGCGAACCCGTGTTCGGTTGTATGCAATTTCTATGAAATGCATGAAACATGATAAAATTGTAACAACATAATATGGAAGACCTAAAAGAAATTGAAATGAAATTTTGTTATAATTTTTTTATTTTTTACTATATATATTTAATATAACATTTTTTTATTTGTTTTTTTAAACTGAGAACTGAATCGATCATGAGATCACATCCTCAAGATATACTTTAGCACAAAGATTATGTTAAACATCGACAAGCAATGAGATCATAATGATAACTGAATCTAATCACAGTCTTTGAATAATTTTGAACTTCTAAAACAAATCAATAATGATTGCTGATATGTTTTTCCACTTAAACCCATGCCCTATCTTTTTCAACAAGCAGAAGATGATTCGTTAAGGTTAGATTAAATGCTTTAGAATGCTAGGACCCCACAATCATTTGGCAACCCAACCTTAGGATTTCTTGAATTTTGTAATGATCTTTACAGAGCAAGGCTTGTGCATTAGTGTGCAAGTGATTATGAACAGAATGTTTCATTCTATGATGAATTCATCGTTTAGATGATTTGACACTACTTAGACCAAAATGGTGAGAGCTCCAGGTCTATACTCACGTATAACAAAGGAGATGACCATTTAATCATGTGCCGATGAGAGCTCCAGGTTAGTACTATTGTACAGCAAAGGAGATCATCACTCCATGTCAGTACTATCGTACAGTAGAGAAGATTAGCACAAACTCAAGACCCATAAATACACCAGGCATGACTTAAGGATATGGCTTATATGATTTGTATCATGGTGGGCGAAAGATCAATTCTCAATTCAATTTTTGTTGGGACTCAGTTTTCTTGCATGCGAAAATGATTGCGTAAATCCAGACATCCTTAAGCATATATTTTAATTTAAATCATTATGTTGTTGTCTACTTTATTCTTCAGGCTGAGTCTACCAAGCATATCATTAAAGAATCTATTTGTTTTACTAGTATTTGCAATTAATAAGAAGATGCAAATCAGATAACGATATCAGTTACTGTCATTTCTCATTTTATAAACGCAAATCATGCAAAAACAAGCATTTCGAGATGATATTCAATCATTTCTCAACCATCTCAAATCAAGTTCCTAGTTTCTTTTTTATTTTTTATGAAATACATATATACTCTCTCCCTAAATTTTTATTTTTGTAAACTTTTTTTATATTTTTTATATTTTGTTATTATAAAATTGTACAAAAATAGAAATTTACCAATGAAGGTCTTTCAAACTACACTGATTATCAAGATAAGAAATGAATTATCAAGAAATATGTAGTGGTTGTGAAGTGAGAACTAGGATTGTGCATATAAAAATCCAGATTGTGGATTAAATACCATGACCTTAACCTGTTTGTTCCGCCTCAAATTGAATTAGGAATAATCCCTGTCAGTAAACAGGATTACTAATAGTCCTCCTGAATTGTTCCTACACTCATTAACAAATTAGTTTGAAAGGGGAACTCAGGCCATCATAGTCCTGGAAGTTCCTTTTTCATCAACATAAGAAACCTGCTTCTGCACACAACCGTTTAAACCTGCTTCTGCACACAACCGTTTAAACAATTTGGATTTGAATGAATTAAATTTAGAAAAAAAATTTTGTTTAAGACCAGAAGGAAAAGAATTTGGTTTTGAACCTTTGGTCATTTTCATCTATGTATCATGTGAAACCGGCTTCACATGAAAAGGTTTGGATGGAGGGTTTTTCATCCAACCATTCAAAGATATGTGCTTTTTACCTCTTGATCCAGAGAAGTAACCCATGTTGCCTTTATCATCCGAAACATTCTCTGTAGACTTATAGCTGGAGAAGCAATTCGTTTTGCTTTTACCATTCGTAGCAAGCCTTTGAGGACATTTCCTTAGCACATGACCTTCTTTTCCACACTCAAAACAAGCCTTGAAAGGCTTTTGATGCTTGATTGAACCGTGTGATGCAGGTGGGGATGAGGATTGCTTTGAGCTTGTAGTAGATTCTTGCTTGTTCTGAATTTTCCCATGCTGAACAGGGAATGAGATTTTCACTGGCTGACTGGGTTGTTTTGCAATTGGAGAAGAGATCCTTATTGGTCTTAATTCAGCTTTTGGAAGCTTTTGATACTTGACAATGTCAGGAGATATCTTGATTTGTGAGGAACCAACACACTCCTCTGTGTTTGATTTATCATCTGAGCTTATCCAGTCTTGTATACACAGATCTGCTTCCAAAGGATCTCGATTGACACCTCCTATTATGTCGGCTTCGGTTATAGGATTCTCATTGCCTAATGATTCAACAATTGTTCCTTCTTTGACAAACCTGATAGGAACAAACAAAGGAATGTTACCTATTTGAATGTGTTGAAGAAAGTTGAAAAAGTAACTGAGCATCAGAAGTGGAGTCGTCATTAATCTTCTTATCAGACCCTTGCCTGAGTAATCCCAAACCTACAGGAGAATCATGCACAACTCTAACCTTTTTAAGATTAACACTACTTAAACATGCATTTAAATGATTAGTTTCTACAGCTTCAATCAAATCATTTGTTGAATGAGGTCAGGGGATTGGTGAATAACATAAAGTAGAAGGAGGTGGAACTGAAATAAATAAAACTTCACCATCAGATTTATATCCAATCCCATGTTTTACCCTCACCCATTGTTGTTTAGCAATAAGCTCATCCTTTTTCATGTGTGAAAGGGTTCATTTATCAAGTTTTATTTGAAGCTGAGTTGTTTCAAATTGAGCTAAAACAGTCCTTTCTCTCAAAATATTAATTTCAACGTTATGCTCCAAAATGGTTCTTCTTAAAAGATCATTTTCAGCCAATGCTTCATTAAGTTTCATTGAAAAAGCAATTTCATTTTTCTTTAATTCCCGATTGATTATTTTTAATTCTTTTTCATTTTCTAGTAACAATCTGTTGGCCTTATAAATCCCAAATAATCTAATTTTGCAAGATGAAGAACACATATCCTGAACAGTCTCATAAGGAAGACCCATGATAGTTCATTCTGCAGCTAAGCTCATTTCACAGTTGCAAACCCTTATGATTTTTTGTTGTTCCTCTTATGTTACCTTCAGCATCTCGTCAGTCTTAGATTTTTTCTTTCTATTATCAGCTTTTCCAGCCTTATCATCATCGGTTCTCACAAACTCTAGTTTACTGTCATTGTTGACTCTTAAAGCTTCACGATTCTCTTCAACAGTTTCTTTGAATTTAGAGTTTAAATCTGAGTAAGTTCTCAATAACTTCAACTTTTCAATCATCTATGTTTTGTAATCAAGTATGCTTGTTACAGAAGAAACAAGATCAGTATTAAGCGTGTGGGTTTGATGTGGGAACACGGCTTGCTAAAATTCATTTCTTTGGATATCCAGCTCAAGAGATTTTAGTCTGTTGATCATATCCATAAGTTTTGTGTCAACATAACCTCTTTCTTGCTTCAACATTTTAATATGATGATTTCATGCAGACGGAAGAGAGTTAAAAAGCTTTTGAATTTGTTCATGATTACTGAGATCAGTAACATGCTTCTTTAGATTATTTGCCACCTTTAAGAATCGATCAATCAAATCTTGCAATTTTTCTTTTTTTGTTGCTGCAAAAGAATCAAATCGGCTTTCTGCCATTGTGAGATTATTTGATTTAAAGTCTTTAGAAGATGACATTATTTTAAAATATTGAACAATTAAGCGCCCTAAAATATTTTTCCCAAAAATTGTAAAATAATACTCCCCCGGGAAAAATATTATTTTTAAATGTCACGCTAGAAAATCTTAGCAAATATTATTATTTTTTTATAAATCCTTTAAAATCGTTGAATATTTCTTCATCGGGATTTTAAAATTTTGATTTCTTTCTTTCATTTTTATTGAGCCCACACAATAAGTTTTTAAAAAAATATCCAGCCCAATTAAGATTAGTCCATATATCAAATTGTTATTTGTTAGCCCAAGTATTAACCTTTAACTAGCCCAAAAGTTTCTGATCCAAACCCAGTTTAATAAGAAAAGCCCATTAACAATTTTAAACCCTAGCACAACACACACCAAAACAATCTCACCAATAAACCCTAACCCTAAGAACACAAATCTCAATTCCTGTCACTTTTCTCCAACACCTCCTCCTCACAACCATTTACTCCAAAAAAACGGTCAAACTACACCTCCGTCCGTCTTCTCCTACAACAATGACAACAGCGACCGGTGGCAAGAAGCCATCAACGGCGGATCCCTAAAGCTCTTACACCTAGACACGAGATCCAAAGACAGTGCCTCACCTCCTGGAAACCTCTTCTCCCTTTGCGGGCATAACTACTTAACCAAAAAGCACAAATCCCCTCTAGCCCGTGGCTCCTCTGCCCCACTGGAGTCGATTGGCTCCGACCAACCTCCAAACTCGACCACCTCCTCTCACGCGCCGACAATCATGTGATGCACACGCTGCGGAAGCATCAGTCAAAAGGCAACAACCACACGGCGAAGAAAATGTTCGTGTAGCAGATTTTGAGATCTAAAGAAAGGGGTTCCAAAATGATTATCTGAGAGGATTCTGAGATCCGAAGAATTTTCGGAAGACGAAGATATACTTCTGAAAACTTGATTCTGAGGCGGACTTGATTGTGTGGAATGATTTGTGTATCGGAAGCTTCACAAGAACTGTGGTTTGATGGGTGTATGTATGAGGGGGAGAGTCATTTTAAAATATTTTCTTGGGGGAGAGTTTGGTACAACCTTCACAAGAACTGAATAATATGAAATCTTTCACCCATTTTTTTGTTTTTCATCACTAGTTTCTTCAACTTCATCTATATATGCAACACAAACACATGCCTAGGGAATGAAGGTGGTTGTGGTTTGACTGTGGTAATTGTGGCTGTGGTTAGGATTTGTTGTTGATAATTTCACAAACTTGTTTTTATAATTTCGCAAACTTGTTTTTATAATTTCCCAGCCCCCTCCCCTTTTCTTTTTAATTTCGCAGCCCCCTCCCACTTTTTTTTAAGTTTCGCAGCTTGAACTTGTAATTTCGCAAACAACAAATTTTTCTAATTTCGCAGCTTTGTTTTTATTAATTTTGCAGGTTTTATAGTTTAGCCGGAATAGTTTCGCTGGAAGTACAGTTTCGCCGGAATTTCGTCGGAGTTTCGCCGGACGAAACTGTAATTTCGCCGGAACAGTTTGAACTTTCGTTCCAGATCAGATCTAGTTTTGCCCCATGAAGATTTGAAGCTCTCAAAAACACCAAAATTACACACACTAGTGTGTGTGTGAGAAACTTCTTCAGATCTGAATTTTTCTTTCCATTTCTTGTATAAAATATGTTGTAGATCTGAAATATATGTTGAATATCTTCAAATTTGTAATAGATTGTTATAGATCTGATGACTTGATTGTGATTAGGATGAAATTTGAATTTTTAGATCTACTTTCTCTCTATAGAAACCCAGTTTCTCTCTACAAAAATTGATAAACATCTTCAAAAATTAGCAACAATTTCTTCAATTCTTCAACGTATTTGATCCAATAAGGCTCTGATACCAATTGTAACTCCAGGATACACACTTGAATCAAATAACATGAAAAATTATTGGTTAAACATTGATAAACACAATAAAACCCCTAATTGATCTATATTGATTGCATATGATTTGTATAATGTGAAAACCCCAATCAAATGGTCATTCAACCATTAACCAAAACCTAATGACAATTAACCTATTTATAGTTTAGACTAATATTCACTAATTGCACTTAACCCCTTAGACTTATGCTAATTAATATAAAATTACATATTAAGCATAAAAATGACTAAAAACAAGATAAATTATATTTTGTTCATACAAAATATATTTATTACAATATAACTCCTAGTTATCTAAATCTTTAATGTCTTGTCTCGGTTCCTCATCTCGAACGTATCTGGTTTGACTTTTGTTGACTTTGGCCGTGACGTTGACTTTTGTTGACTTTCATTATGTTGATAATATAGACTATCTTTTACAGCTCCAACAATCACACCATACGTCATCATGCACACATTCAAACATACAGGTATTAAACACAGTTTTATAAAAACATACGTTCATGCATTCCTAGTCCCAAAATCAGTTAAAAAATGTGAAACAAGGGTCCTAGAACTCACCTTAGCAGCTCTTGAGTATGGTTTCTCCAAACTCGTTTGCAAATAAGTTCAACCGCCTAGAAACGCACTAAAAAATACACCCGAACACACACAAACACACATAAGCATACACCCGAGGACATAACCGGTTAAGAACACCATAAAACCATGAATTCTTACCTTGTATTCATATTTTCAGCTGGTTCTGCTTCAAAACCCGAGAGTTTTCGGCTCTCCTTTTTTCTCTTTCTAAAAATATCCGAGAGTTGATGTGAATAGGCAATATGGGCGGCCATGTTGCTTTATTCACCAAATTTTGAAGACTTTTGTACTTTTTACACTTTTTACCCATTGACTTGGGTAAAATATCTTTTTTTTCTTTCTCTTCACTTCATTCTTCTTTCTTTGACTTAAAAAGAATAACCGGGTGTTACAATGTGATGAACAATATAGTGAAAATCATGGTGAAAATCACTTGTTTGTTGGTATCTTCTTAGTTGACTTGTTCATTGCAGTCGAAAATCATCATAATTTTTAATCTAAGTTTGATTTTGAATCACCATGTTTGACCTAGGGTTCTAAGTTCATTACAGGTTCAAAAGTCCAACATTTTAGGTCATAAATTTCAAATATTATCACCTTTTGTTTGATACTACAGTTGTAGAGAATCAAAACAGAGGACAAATGAGGTAAGAAGAACATAGAACATAGGTTTGATGATGAGTGATGAAGAACAGGGAATTTCGCTCCTCGCATTATGAAGTCTCTCAAATTTGAAAAGTATTAAATGACCTTTTGAAATGGCTTTAAATAGTCAATTAATATCTTCTACAAAAATTATAAGTTTCAGCACAAATGTAGTCAATTTTTCAATCACTCTAGCAAATGCGGATGAGTTTTGTTCATCAGCATTTGTGTACTGTTACAAATGCGGAAGAGTAAAAACATAACAATATTTTACTGTTACAAATGCGGCTGAACAAAGCTAGTGAGCATTTGTGTACTGTTACAAATGCGGTTTGTTCACTATAACAAATGCGGTAGAGTAAAATTCCTTTATCCACATTTACTTCAACAATGCAGCTACCAATGAAGATGTCCGCATTTATTGACTTTCATCATGATGACATAAGAGATTAAGCACTTTGTGTATTAATTTTGCTACACATGAAGTGTTGATGTCAACCACATTAAATAAATGCGGATGAGTAAAAAGAAATGCGACAATGCAAATGTGTTCCGCATTAACATATGCGATAGAACACTTTTGTCCACATAGGTTTTTAACAAAGTTTCATGTATTTTTGACACAAATACGGTAGAGTTGTCTTGTCTGCATTGGTTTCACTTGGCTAAATGACATAAAACCTTTACCCGTATTGGTTATATGCTTGGGTTACCTTCACCCGCATTAACCAATACACTTACCCGCATTCAATTTTGACCTTAGTCAAAACTTAATGATTCTGCCGAGAAATTAATAATTTTTTATAGTCTTTCTTGTTATGAAGAACTGTCTTTGATTGACTTGTGTTTTATAAAATTGTTGGGGTTATCAATTCTTGCTTGGATTGACTTGTATATCAAAGATGATACAAGTCTCCCATTATTTGACTAATCTTGGACTTCTTATGCTTTCATGAATCTGCATAAGCTAAGATACAATAGTATAACTTCTACACCAACACAAACAGTTTCTTTTTGATTTGTTTTGAAGTTTTAAGAGAGTAATTTAAGAAAGTAAATATTTATACAAACTGATCAAATAATTTTAAATTACTCCCCCTAGAGTTTATATCCATAACTAGATAGAAACTTTAAAGATTTAAAGCTTTTGAATAGGAATTAATTTTGATTTTTTGTTTTTTTGATTTAAGAATGAAGAGAAGTATACCTATTGTTGGGATCATATCAATCTTACATTACACATGTGCATTCTTTTGTAATAAAATAGACATGTTTATGAACTTATTGATTGAAGGTATGTTTGTCCTCTTAAACTCATACATGGTGAATATTTTAATGCATGTGATATTTATCATGTTTTTTTGTTTGTTTGATTATTCAACACGTACCTCACATATAGAAGCATGAAATGATCAACCATCCTCATGTAATGTATAGTAGAACTATTTAACAACTTCATTTACCAGGTCACTTAAGTTATGAGATCTCATTTTTACTAATCCTCATTAGGATTCTTTAACTTTGATCCTTTTCATGAATTTATCCATATTGGGATTCATTTTACTTCACTTTGGAAGATGATCTATGATTGGATTCTTTTGCTCATTCACAAGGAATGTATTATTTTTGTAGATTCATCTGATTTGGATGTGTTCCTCATTGGGAATCTTTTGGATCAATACATATACACTATTTGCTTGTTTCTTCAGGTCTTTGCTTAGGAAAACAAAGATAAACCTTGATGTAGGTGAAAGAGATTCATAAAGTATCATTACCTAGTGTGTTTAGGTTACTACATACACATACACTTAGATAAGCCAATACATACCTATACTCTGAGATGAGTGTTTCACCATTGAATAAGATTTTAATTTATCAAAACATATATCTTCTCTTCCAAGTTGAGCCTACCCATATATCAGATAAGTCATGTCAGTTTTTTAAATTTGAATGAAGCATAGTGAATGATAAAACGACTGTAATTATATCATTTCAATCGGTATAAAGATCTTTTTCTTCATCAAACTTGAATTCTTTTTGTAATTTTTTAAAATTTTAAATTGTTTTTGATGTTTTGTTTGATTTTATTCGAGGTTAATCATGTCAATTGATTGAACTAGGAATTCAAACCTACTAGGTTCAATGCCTTGGTGAATAAATCAGTCAATTGATTTTTAGAAGGAACTTGAATCAATTTAATTAACCCCTTTTCAGCACAGTCTATCAAAAAGTGATATCTAATTTCAATGTGTTTTTTTAAGTGCTGATCTAGATTATTTTGTAACACCCGGTTATTTCTGCAAAGATAAGAAAGAAAAGAAAGAATGAAAGTGAAAACAAAGAAAGAAAAACAATAAAACCCAAGTAGAGGGACTAAAAGTGTCAAAAGGACAAAAGTTAAAAAAAAGTGGGTGTAAAAGATGGCATGGCCGCCCATGTTGTCTAGACACCCTTTCATTCGGATGTTTTTAGAGAGAAGTGAAGAAGAGCTGAAAACTCTCGGTTTGAAGAAAAACATGTCACACCCTCAAAATCCACATGCGGAGTTTTACAGGCGTGTGAACAAACCAGGATCACAGTCAATAGTTACTCAGAACGACTCTATATGCAATAATTAAATAAAATCAACCAAAGTAAAAACTTTAAAACTGTGCGGAAGCGTATTGTAAAACAATCCAATGAAAT
>BJCM01080443.1:0-10668 GCA_018326385.1 Flaveria bidentis
AGATAATAAGTAAAATAGGACAAATATAAATGATTACTAAGGAGTTGAGAATATCTAAAAGGTACATATAATAGATTTTTAACACTAGTGTTCTCTTAACAAATAGAAAATCCAAAGTCATTGACATTATTTTGGGAACAATGAAAAATCCAAGTCATAGACATCTTTTTGGGGAACAATAGTAGAGGAGGACTTCAACCAACACAAACCATGAAAAAGAAGTAATCATATTCTTAACAAAATCTTCTAGTACTTAGTGATGAAAATCAATGTTGTTGAGACCGGATCGGTCCGGCCGGTCCGACCACGAATCGGGGGCTGGTCCGGTCCGGTCCGGTGTGAATCGTTTTGAAATGGTCGAACCGGTCGGTTCGTCCCGAATTGCTGGTCGGACCAGGAAACTGGACCAGTTCGGACCAGTTTTCGTTTTTTTTTATTAATTTTAATGGGTAAAAACGGTGTGTTAAACCATAAATTAGTACGTCGGATATACAAATATAATTAAGTTTTATATATAACTTTAAAAAATATATATATAAATTACTTATATTTAGTTACGTATATAAATATAATTAAAATATAGTTAAATCCGGTCCAACCGGTCCGACCATCAAACCAGTAAGGCGTCCGGTTTGACGTTCGATCCAGTTCTGAAAACATTGATGAAAATAACCTTGCCTAGCAAAACTTCTTCAACATCAAATCTAGTTGCTTTGAGTTCTTTTCAAAGAACAGAATTGACACAAATACACCAACTACTTCCATTTATTCCTCCACTAAGTCACCTTTTATAATAATAATAAAGATGGATGTCCTATAGTGTGTTATTATCTTTAAAAGTTTTCTTCTTAGTTAAAATACATAAATAAAAGATATTATTAAACCGAATATTACTTTAATTTTTGTCAGGACCGTGTACGTACGGAATACTAACAGATTCTGTGTTTATACCGAATCAAATAGTGCGGAATCCTATTTGATTGGCGATCCAATCAGTGAGAACAATTACCCGATTGATATAAGATTGAAACTAAACTTTATCAACGAGTAGAGATCGATCAGGATTGATCTATGAAGTTGGACAACCTTCCTTGGACGTTCTAGATGGCTAGGGTTTGTGTATTATGAAGTATGCTCTTAATTGTTGCCAAGGTTACATTTTTCCACGAATTATATGGTATTTATAGGATATGGGTTTCCAATCGTAGGACTGAACTATTAGCATGGTTCAATCGTGTGACTGAATCATGAGATTGATCCATACGCACGACTGCAGTCATTCGACTAAGTCAATCTTATGTCTCAATCATGCGACTAATCCAGTCTCCTGGTTCAGTCATGCGACTAGTCCATTAGCAATTCATGCGTATGGTCCATTAGTATGGCCATTCATATGAAGACTCATATGACTAAGTTTGAACACATTTCTCAATCATTATTGACTAAGAACTATGCACAACAATCTCAAACCTATATAGTAAGTTCATTATACTTTAACACACAATAATACTATGAAATATTAAACATTATAAACATCAACCACATATTATATTTCATTTAACCCATTCATTACATATGTGTAAGTCATGACAGACTTTTACATTAAACAAATAAACTAGGGACATATGTATCAACAAACTCCCCTTTGGACCTAGTTTACTCTATTGTCTGACATTCTTCATATGCTCTTCAAACTTCTTATACTTCTCCTCTCTTGTGACTCCTGCGTGTATTTCAAGCGCAAAGCAAAGTCGTATCACATTTTGGAATTGGAGGGCTTGTACAATATCCTGCGTGTCATAGAACAATGGCCACTTGTATAGAGTGTAGACATCTTCAGTTGACAAGTTGGTAAGCCATATTGGGTCAAATAGCCTGATAGTTTCCATTCTGCCCTTTCTATTCAGAACTATGACCGCTTCTCCTATCCTCCAATCATAATACCACCATTTGAATTGTGGAGTGAAGTCCTGAGGCATTTCCTGTAAGGGAATGTTACACATCGTAAGCGGAGGACTCCATTTCAACACTACTTTTGGCTTCCGAGATATAGGGTCAACTTCAGACTTGCGAATAAACCTCTTTAGTTGCTGAGGTCTGAAGTTTACCCATCTGGTGTGGTATTTTTTCTTCAACGCGGCTTCAAACCGACCTGGCATCTTCCTTGGATTTGCATACAGCAGATCTAAGCATGCCAGTCGGTTGAGCTCAAAACTAGGAAAAGTCTTCAGATCATGAGTATATCTGAAGTACTCGATCCCCTTCTCTCTCTTTTCTGCATAAACATTTAAGTCCTCAGAATAGGCCCACTCAATGATTTTGCCCGACACCTTCTGATGTTTCTTGACTTTGTAGAGTTTGGTGTAGGCATTTTGCTTTGGAGTCGTGCGTTGGGCTCTTATTTCAGCAAAACAAGCTACCCATTCAGCCTTTTTGATATCAACATTTGCATCCAAGGCTTGTGCTTTTTTTCATCCTTTTCCTTTTCCTTCTCTATTTCATCCAGCTTCTCAAATCTAGCACTGCCGAAAGATTACCCAAGTTGGGTATCATATTTCCCTCGCGGTTAGTGTACTCTAGATAATGTTTAGAAGTGGCATCCTCTATCTCTATGTCATCAACATCTTTCAGCTCATCATCATTGATAACATCTACCTCTGGAGCATCTTTGACAAGCTCGTCAGGATTCAGTCTGAACATCTTAGAAAGTTGCTCGTTGGTCAGATCATGTATAATTTCTCCTTCTTCAGGAGTGTAGCTCACTGACCTTCTTACGATCCCATGCAAATCAAGAATCATGGTGAATTGAGACTTCAGCAACATCGTATTCATCCTGCTGTGGAGTTTTATCTACTTAATTAGACATTAATCATATCACACATAAATCATTTTAAAAAACATCAAGACATTAATGGACATAAGTGATCAATAATTACATTAATGTAATACATAATTCAAGTACAAAAGTTTTAAATAAAAAACATCTAGTCATTACTTTTATCTTGAATCGCAGGTTCTTCAGTAGGAGGAGCAGAGGATGAGGCTCCTTGATCTTGACTACGTTTGGTCCGCCTCTCTTGAGCTCGAGGAGAGGCTAATGCAGTAGTATCACCTTCTTGGTCATCCTCGTCCTCTTGATCCTTCCTACTCGTTCCACCTTCTCCAACATCCATCCACTATCATCTTCATCCTTTTCATCATCATCATCATCATCATCATCACCATCATCATCACCATCACCATCCTTTATCTTCAAAGGCTCATTTCTGGATCTTTTAAGCCTGAGCAGTATCTTCTTGTTCCGTGTCTAGTTCTTTAATCCTCTGAACCGAATGGGCATTCTGCTCACGAAGCAGTCTAATCTGCTCAACCTGAGCAACATTAAGCTCCATCAACTAGTTGAGTTGTGCAGCTCTTTGCTCATCAGTAGCCAGTAGCTTTAGAACAATAGATGGAGGTTGGCTAGCTATTCCTCTAACCCAATGTGGGGTAGGGAGGGTCCAGCGGTGAATAGAGTGTGATTGGATGGACCGACTTGGTGAGTGGTGGTGGTAGTAGTGGATGTGGTGAATATGGGAGGTGGAATGTGTGTGGGCTGCGGTGGAGTGACTGTGGTAGTGGTGGTAGGAGGTGTAGTAGTGGGTGGAGTGGTGGTGGTAGCTGTGGTAGTGGGGTGGGAGTAGTGATTAGGGTGATCCTCTGCCTCTTGCTCTTCTTCCTGTAGGGTTAGGCCATTCTCTTCTTCCTTGAGCCTTGGAGACAGAGGCTCCCCCTGAGCCGAGTGGCTGGTATGGGGTGTAAGTAG
This sequence comes from Flaveria bidentis, assembly GCA_018326385.1. Taxonomy (NCBI): domain Eukaryota; kingdom Viridiplantae; phylum Streptophyta; class Magnoliopsida; order Asterales; family Asteraceae; genus Flaveria; species Flaveria bidentis. The sequence continues at coordinate 3,806 of BJCM01080443.1, forward strand.
GATCAGTGTAATTTGTAGCACCACCCTTTGACCCAGCCTGGCATCCACCAACCGCTGCTTTACCTCTCTCGGTGACCACAACCCTACTGCCAACTGTCCTCACGAGAGGCTCATCATCTAACTCTTCATCTTCATCTACCTGAAAATCGGGGTGGCTTGGAGCCGGGTCGGATCCACCAGGAGCCTCACCGCATTGACCATCACCATGTTCATCATCATCGTCGTCTGTATCGTCAGTGGGTAGCTCAATCGGCTTGACATCTGAGTCACGCTCATTGTGATTCCACTTCTTGTGAGAAGGCGCCACATAATCAGCACTTGCCAAGTGCCCGAACAATCTCCTGACAGGGGGCTTCACTTGCTTCCCCCTATATACCTTCATCCTACCCAAGGTGGTATCATCCATCACCTCGAGTACCACGACATCTTCTTTCTCCTAAGGCAGCAGAGGAAGCTTCTCATCTATGATCGTTTGCAAGCACCTTAGATACATGCAGAAGCCTTCCTTGCCTTTGGCCTTAAAGTTCTCTATCAAGTAAGAGAATATCATGTTGGAGAAGCTGAAAGTACGGTTTAACACCAGTGCAATGTATGCATTCAAGGTTTGGTCAGATAGATCATCAAATCCTCCCCTCCTTGATGCTATGCACTTCAGAATGACATGGGCCAAGTACTTGAACTGGGGACACAGGTTGATTTTGTTGAGCACACCTGAGGTGATGTCCCTAGTGTACTTCATTCGTAGAAAACAACCCCTTACTATCACTGGATGTAACTTGGTCGGGTGGGCATCATCATCACCCAGATCTAGTACCCGTCTTAGATCAGCTGCAGTAACTTCGATCTCCAAACCAAAAATGGAGCTCCGTATACATTAAGGCTCAACACATCTGTCAATTGAAGCACCTTCCCAGAGGCCTGCGGTAGAGACTGGTAGGGTGTGCAAGGAGCAGAGATAGCTTTGTAGATCCTCGACCTCCTCGGAAAAGAAATAATCCCACCAAACTCAGTAGCATTCCGAGTGGTGGCATCCAAGTGAGCACAAATGTTGTGCTTGGTGTTGATAGTACACATATCTGCCATGTTTCTGTAACACAAGACACATAAACATTATATTTGTGCATAACAGAAGACAGTTGAAATTAAACTATTTTGAGATCAGTTTGGTTCAATCGTGCGATTGAACCATACGACTAATTTCAGTCGTGCGATTGAGCATGCGACTAAGTTCAGTCGTGCAATTGAACTTGCGACTGAACTTAGTCATGTGTTAGGCCATGCGGTCAAGTCAATTGTGCGACTAAACTCATATGCTTGGTTCATTCGTGCGATTGAGTCATACGCCCAGTTCAATTGTGCGATTGAAGTTCATCAGCACTTTCATTCGCATAACGCTCTCTCCAAAACTTTAAATCCAATTCTTGGTCAAAACTTGATGTTAAACATTGTGTATTGGCTCATTAGACTCGCAAACACTCAAAATAACACCTAATGTTCTTTAAATCAACTATTATGTCCCTTTAAGTGGTTTATTTTGAAGAGTTTGTCTAAGTTCTTGTTTTGAATGATTTCGGTCATTAGGGCTTGATTACACGGGACATTGAAGTCAAATTTGGTCTCACGTTACCTGTATACGCAGAAAGAAAACATTAGAATCACTATCAAGATGCTAAATTAGTCAAACAAAATTTGGGCAGAGTCTCGGTGCTTTTGAGCGACTAAGGGTGATTGAGGGGTGATGAGAACATGCGACCAACTCCTTGCTATTTATACTAAGTTAACATTCAGTCGTGCGACTAGGCCCATTCACATGCTTCATTCGTGCGACTGGGGTTTAGTCGTCCGACTGGCTCATACGTATGGTTCAATCATGCAATTTGCTCATACTTGTGATCCAATTGTGCGACTGGTCCATACTTATGGTCCAGTCATGTGATTGGCCCATACTTATGGTCCAATCGTGCAATTGCACATACTTATGGTCCAATGGTGTGATTGGTCCATACGTATGAGTTTGACCTCGTACACTTTCAAATATAGGTGTGTAACTATTGATAAGACGTTATGACCAATGATCATCTCAGACATGACCTTTTTAATTTGAAAAATTGTTTCATCACCTCAGACGTGATCCTTTTAATTTCAAAAACCTAATTGGTTACCTCAGACGTGACCACTTTTAGTGAGTGATTCATAGATTGAATCTAGATGTATAGTCCGACTTTTACCTAACAAATAACTATAAGTTAAATAAAACAACTTGAAATTTAAAAACGAAACAAGATATATTTTTGTATTTTTGATTGGAGATGGATTTAAACTTATTAGAGTACTTCTAACCGATTTTACTTCCTGAACAACACATCTTCAAGTCTATTTTATCATTTCTGGTACGATTCATTATGGAATCATACAGGTATATCAGAATTATTTGGGACATTTTCATAAACCGTTTTGATGCTAGATTCTTGTTTTGACTGAGAGTCAATAGCAATTTTTAGGAAATCATACTAGAGCTATAAGATGCACAAAATGATTTTGACTTTCAAGATCTGCAGCTCATGATGATTGTCAGTATACTTGTCCTCTTAAATCCATACACAGATTTTTGACACACATTGGTGATGAGTTAACATTAATTATTTCAACAAGCACTTGTGGATCCCACACTTATATGGTAATCAATATTCCTCGGGAGATTTTAGGCGGTCTACGGGTATTTTTAAGAAGAGACTATTCTAAGAGCTTTCAAAGAGATGCCAAGCCTCAGGTCAGTGCCATCGCACAGCAGAGAGGCACAAGCAACAGTGAATTCTAGAATATTTAGGTTATGTTTATCCTCAGGTCAGTGCCACCGCACAACAGAAGGGCACACAACCTATCTTCTTGTTAGATCATTTATTTTTCTTTTTGCACATAACGCACCAACAACATAAGTTATTAGCTTTATTGCATTTAACATTTTCCATGTGCTTTGCTCATTTTTATGTCGTCCGCACACATTTGTGGCGTTTATTTTGCTCTTCACCCCTTATTGGAACTGCGTTGATTGTGTTAACCAGGGATAAGATGGGAACCCACAGCAAGTTGAACTACTTAGTTTAACATTTAAACCACTAGTGAGGTCTACTCATTATTGTGTTGAATCTACCAACACATCATATAATGAACTAGCAACCTCTAGGTCTATTTTCTCTATGTTACCTCAGTAGCATTCTAGTTTTACTATCATTTTTCCTTTTATTTTGCTTATACTTCTCAGACTTATACTTTGAATTTGACATCTTAATCATTTAAACTCTTTCAAAGTTCCAAACAATCTATTCCCTGTGTACTATCATTTTCCATAAACGTTGAATCAGAATCACAGATTTGATTTCATTTCTTTTAGCTAAGCTATCCTCCTCCCTCGTTTTTTAAGTAATTAAATACTGCATAAATTTAATACTAGTTTAACCTATTCTCCCCCTAAAAACCTAAAACCGAAAATATTTTTGTGTTTTTTGGATTCTAATAGACAGAAAAATAAGGAAACTAAAATAAAATAAAAGAAAAATAACTATACTAGTTAGACTATGAACTTTCGTCTTCTGGAATCACTTCATATTTCTTTTCACGCTATTGACTTCTAATAGATATAAAAACCTCGGTTTATCAAATGCTTTTGTGTAGAGGTCGGCGCGTTGAAAATCTGTATTAATTTTAACCACATCGATTAAGTGTTTTTCAAAATAGTTACGTATAAAGTAATATTTAATACCAATGTGTTTAGTTTTAGGATGTTGGACCAGATTTTTTGTTACGACTATAGCAGCAGAATTATCAACAAAAATAGGAGTGTTAGAATATTGCAAACCGTAGTCGCGCATTTGCTGTTGAATCCAGATGATTTGTGAACAACAACTTGTAGCAGCAACGTATTCAGCTTCACATGTTGATTGAGCAACGGAGCTCTTCTTCTTACACAGCCAGGTGACTAACCGTCTACCAAAGAACAGACATCCTGCTAATGTTGACTTGTAATTCATTTTGCAAACGCCATAATCCGAGTCACTATACGTTGTAAGCTCAAAGTCATCGTTATGAGGATACCACAACCCGAGTGTTGGAGTACCTTTCAGATAATGGAAAATTCTTGTAACTCCTATGAGATGGTTGAATTTTGGTTTCGCCAGATATCTGGAACAAAGACACGTCGCGTACATGATATCAGGTCATAAGGCTATGAGGTACATGAGAGATCCGATCATTCCTCTGTACATAGTAGCATAAACCAGATCACCATTTTCATCGGATGCCACGTCATGGTGTGTGGCAAGTGGAGTTCCAGCTGCAAAAGCATTCTCCATATCGAACCGACTAAGTATATCACCTACATACTTGGTCTGATGTAGAAATATGTAGATACATGTGTACCTAGTTTAGGAGCTCAATGTAAAATGTCTTTCATGTTTTACGTATATATAATTGAATGGGTATGAATGAAATGAAATATGTGGTTGATACTTATAACGTTTAATATTTCATTGTTTATTGTGCGATAACGCATATTTAACTAACTATATAGGTTTGTGATTGTTATACATAATTATTAGTCAATAATGATTGAGAAACATGTTCGAACTTAATCATGTGAAATACTCATACGAATGGATCATGCTAATGGACCATACGCATGAATACTTCATGCTAATGGACTAATCGCACGACTGAACCAGGAGACTGGATTAGTCGCACGACTGTGATATGAGATTGACTCAGTCGCACGACTGAAGATTCAGTCGTACGAATGGAAAACCCTAACCTATAAATACCACTTAATTCGTGGAAAAACATAACAATTCGAATACCTAAGCACATAATCGTACCCTAGCCGTCCAGAGACTCAAGAACACCTGTTCCAAGTTCATAGATCATAGTTGATCGTGTTCTAATCATTCATAATATTTCTTTAATCGTTAGATAGATCTTAACTGTGTTCTCCCTGATTGGATCGCCAATCAATTCCGCACTATTTGAGTTGGTATACGCGCAGAATCAGTTAGTACTCCATACCTAAATGGTCCTAACAAGTGGTACCTAAATGCTTGTTGAAATAATTAAACCTTAAATCATCACCAATGTGTATCACAAATCTGTGTATGGATTTTATAGGACAAGTATACTGACAATCATCGTGGTTGCAACTCATGAAAGTCAAAACCACTGTGTGCATCTTGTAGCACTAGTATGATTTCCTGAACCTGCTAATGACTCTCGATGAAAACAAGAATCTAGCATCAAAAGGTTTTGGTAAAATGTTCCAAATGATTTGATCAACCTGTATGATTCCATAATGAATCATTCCAAGTGTGATCAAAGTAACTAGACGCTATATTGTCCAGGAAGAAAAATCTGGTAGATACTTATCTTAGGATTTCAACCGCACACAAAATTACAAAAATATGTTTTTGGCTTTGTTTTATTTCCAGTTATTTAACTCAATTAATTTTAGTTAAGTTAGTAGGTAAATGTCGGACTACTCATCGAAAGTCAATCTGAGAATCACTCACTAAAAAGGGTCACGTCTGAGGTGACCAAACAGGTTTTCAAATGTAAATAGGGTCACGTCTGAGGTGACAAAATGTGTTTACTGTTAAAAGGGTCACGTCTGAGGTGACAAAATGTGTTTACTGTTAAAAGGGTCACGTCTGAGGTGACAAAATGTTTTTACTGTTAAAAAGATCACGTCTGAGGTGATCAAAGGTTCTCTAAGTTAAAATGGTCATGTCTGAGATGATCGAATGCTTGAAATGTTTTATCAATAGTTAAAAGGGCTAAGTGTCAAATGGTCATAAAGTCAAAATCATAAGTATGAGCCATTCGCACGACTGGACCATGAGTATGGAGCAGCCGCATGATTGGACCATACGTATGAGCCCAATCGCACGACTAAACCACACGTATGGCCCAAACGTATGATTGGACCATCAGCATGGGTCAATCCATGTGATTGGATCATCAGAATGAACAAATCGCACGAATGGAGGTGACTGAATGAGTCTGTCGCACGATTGAAAGAAATCCTAGTATAAATAGAGGGGGAGTCGGTCGCAGACGCCCATTCACCCCAATCGCTCACTTTATCGCACGAAGTACCGTTACGCTGCCCGATTTTCTTGTGACTGTTCTAGACTACGGATTATGGTGATCTAACAATTTCTAGTGTTTATCCAGGTATTGCGCGACGCTATTCACTCCAAAGTTCAATCAATTCGTGCGCAAATGATCGAATTTAAGCCGTAAACTTAACTGAGACTTAGTTTGCCTAAGAAACCTATAAAACTAAGTATATTGTTCAAATAAAGGTTATTAGGTGTTATGTCAGTCATTTGCGAGACTAATGAGCCAAACCACGACGTCTAACATCAAGTTTTGCTCAAAATTTGAATTTGAATGGAAAAACAGTTTGTCATGCGAATGGACACCCTGATGAACTTCAGTCGCACTACTGAGCTGGGCGAATGGCTCAATCGCATGACTGAGCTGGGCAAATGGCTCAATCACACGACTGAGCTGGGCGAATGGCTTAATCACATGACTGAACCATGCAAATGATTTCAGTCGCACGACTGGTGTAAACGCATGGGATAGCATACGACTAAGCCCAGTCGCATGCTCAGTCATACGTATGAGCTCATTTGCACGACTAGATCTCAATCGAACAGTTCATTCGCACGATAGAACAGAAGATTTCAAGTCCAATGAATCAAATTTTTACTCATTGACACACACTAACGTTTATTTACATTGTGAACAGATGGCGAGTCGTTGGACTATGAGCACAAAGCATAACATTTGTGCTCATCTGGATCTGACCTCCC
>BJCM01080455.1:0-39208 GCA_018326385.1 Flaveria bidentis
TATATCTTCACCGTCGTTCCGGCCACCGGAGAAAGCTTAGAGGTTTCAATTTGTGCATCTGAACGATAAACGAATGGCGCCGGCGACCGGCGTTTCTCCGTCGTCCGATCGGATTCCGATGATGATGCCGGTGCAGCCGGAGATGATGCCGGCAGCGTACGCAAAGGACGCTATAATCTCGTGGTTCCGAGGTGAGTTTGCAGCAGCGAACGCGATAATCGACGCTCTGTGCGGTCATCTGACTCAATTAGAAGGCGGAAGGTGCGAGTACGAGTCGGTGTTCGCTGCGATACACCGGCGTAGGCTGAATTGGATACCGATTCTGCAGATGCAGAAGTATTATTCGATCGCTGATGTTGTTAATGAGCTGCAGAAGGTCGTTGAGGAGAAGACGAGAGGTGGAAACGGTGATGAGAATCATGAGATTGAAGATGTTAATGTTGATTCAGAGAAGAAGGTAGATGTTGCGTTTGAGTGCGGTGAGAGTGGTGGTAATGGCGATGCGGAGGCTGTTGATGTTGATTTCAATAGAGATGATTCACGAAGCAGTGAGATCACCGATTCAGGTAAATTTGATTTCATTTTGTGCATTTAGTTTCGTGATTTCGATCTCTCTAATGTCTATATGCATCTACTGATCTACAAATACGTGTTCATGAATTTTTTTTGATTCGTAATGATATAGATCATATAGATTTTCTCTGTGATCGTTAACAGTAGGTGTTTCGATTTGTGATTGGAAACTCTGCGATTGTTTAGATCTGTTTCTCGTGGTGCACATGATCTTCGTTAAAGTTGATCATACTTTTTGAAGTATGTACGTCTAGAGATGGAGTATTGCACGGAAAGTAAATGCATAACACGAGCATCTTGTAGATTTGTAAATTCATTGATTGTTTCATTTTTAATATTCATCTACAGCAACTAGGATAGATTCCTCTGTTTTTTTCATTGGAGTTTCATTGATTTTGCTGTGCATTTTCGATTATTTTTTGGACTTTTATGTGCTTAAATGACCAAAATCACGACCTAAGAATTCTTCATTCTACCTATCTACACATCTTTCGATTCACTAGTAGAGTCAAGTATGTTAAATCCCTATTTGATCGGTCTAATTGGTGTAAGTTTTTCATCATTGTGGTTTAATCTAAATAATCATACTTTTCATAGAAGCAACCTCTTATAGAAATAAAAATCTATAGTTCATATTCATATAAATATAAATAAAAAAGGTTTCTTTTGACACTTGTCATCTTCTTAAACCATCTTTTTGACACTTGTCATTCTTCTAAACATGTTTACTTTATTTTTCTTCTAAAAGAGTATTAAAGTAATTTAAACACTCAAACCATTTCTTTCTTTTCATAAAAATTAATTTGGTCAATTGATATATTTTTCTCTATCATCCACATTTTTTAAAATCAAACTATGGTTTTAAAAATAAATTATACTAAAAAAATAAAATTCATATATTTTTTAAAACATTGAACATTTTGAAACAAAATATTTTAAATCGGTCATTTTTTAAAATAATTATAAAAAATATGAAATTTTTAAAAACAATTTTATTAAAACAACCAGAATAATTAGAAACTTGAGTTTTTAATAAATAAAATTTTTATAAACAATAATTTTTATAAGAAAATCTTAAAAAAATATTTAAAACTAAAACTATTTAGATAAGAAAATTAAAAATAGTATAATTATTTTATCTCTTGAACAAGTACGTATATATAATTTTATACATATCTTATATTAAAATATCGTAATGTAAATTTTCGTGTTTATTACAAACTATAATCCGTTTAATAAATGGGTTTCTAGACTATCTATTTATCTATATATCTATCTATCTATAACCTATCTATTTGTTTATTTACTTAAAATAATTATTCATATGTAATTATAATCATATTTATCTTCTTCAAACATGGTTTTGTAATTCATAATTCTAATTATTTATTGTTTTATTTATTCAACCCGTTTAATATACGGGATACTAACATAGTACAAAAGATAACATGTACAACATGCCAAAAAATGACCCGACAAACCCCTGACCCTACATAAGCGACCTAGTTGCCAAAACTCATTTAGTATTTCGTGTTCAATATAACTAATTTTAGTCAAAATATTCCGCCATGTTTTCTGCTAAATATAAATCTTTAGCCTATTTTATATATTTTACTTTATTGAGTACCAAAATCACATGTATAATACTATAATATCAAAAAATATTCGTCATAAATTTATAACATATATTCTATTGATATAGATAACAGTCAATAGATGCCTCTTTTATGATGATAGAGTTTCATGTGTTTATTTAGCCTGCATCTTAGATCCGTTATAACGGACGTCATCACATGCGTCTTTTTTTTGGGTTGTACTGTTAATGTTCATCCCTAGGCGATGCCGATTCCATTGCACACTCCTTGTGTTGTGCATCTTGAATGGACCAAGTACCTCCCCCACTGCATGTTAGTTTATTGATCGTTATTTTTATTGGTTTTTTGTATGTGAATCATATGATTTTCACATTAACTAGTGTAGTAATATTAGCATACATAAATTATGAACTACGGATGAGAGGTGTAAATGAATCAATTTTTTTCTAGCTAAAAGCTTGAATTGAATTTATCTTAAACAAGTGTGCCAAATCGAGCCTATACTAGAGACGCTTTAAATTTGAAGCTTGATTGACGAGTTTAACTAGGTTGGAGAGTGTACACGAGCGGATTTTTTTATTTACATACAATTATTTTATTTAATATCATAATTACACTGTTACATTTTAAATATTATTTTATATATTTGTGATAAAAATAACTAAAACATATACGCACATACTCAGAAATGCATATAAAACTAATTATTTCTTTATGTATATAAGTATAAATAAAAGGGTTAATGAAACCGAGATTGAGCTTCTATATATAGACGTTGATACGGGGCGAATTCGAAGTTGACTTGTGTCTGCTCATTTATGCCCTTTGGTGTATTTAAGATGAAACTTATAGACATATTTTTACTACAGGATCTCATGAAGTTCAATTATTGGAAGAAAACAATGATATATGCTCAAACCAAGAAGAAGATTGGGAAGCCAGGCGTGCTCAGATCAAGATGACAAAAGGGTTCGTAGCCAAGGAGTCTGTAAAAGGACATATGGTGAGTTCTTTTTTTCTTAGTATGTATATGTGTGTGTATTTAACCATGAATCATGACTCGTAAAATCAACATATTGATATTAAATTTTGACTAACAGGTGAATGTTGTAAGAGGATTGAAAGTGTATGAAGACATACTTAATGATTCAGAGCTATCTAGTCTAAATGAATATGTGAATGAACTACGACTCGCTGGTCAGAATGGTGAACTCTCAGGTGGACCCGTGATTCGTGATGCTTTTATAGTTAGTCTAGTTCTTTCCCTTTGGGACTGAAGTTTTGAGATAGTAAGGGATTGAACAGGTTTGACAATTAATTTCCTTTATAGTTATATTCTAACTACACTTTTAATGATAGGATTCAAAAAATTTTCTAAATAGCATAACTAGTATATATCATTTACCTCTGTAAACAGAACTAACCAAAAAAATATATAAATTGATGCAACGAACATTGTAATATATGTTTTGTAAACAGAACTAATTCTTGATCTTGTTAACCGTGATTAGGGGAGACGTTTATCAAGTACAACCAGCAATCGAAAGCCATTAAAAGAGAACTTATTCAATTTGGAGCTCCTATTTTTGGCCAAGTAAAAGACGACACTATAACTAAATCTCAAGACGGTAAGTATCCTCGATAAGTGATTTTTTTTATATTTCTTTAAAACTAGGGTGTGAATTCTAGCATGAACAAATACACAACACAAGCCCGACACGAAATTCACGAGTTTGGGTTTAGTTTAAATAAGTTTGGTTAGTTTTTGGGCCGGAACCAATAAACATGATGGTTAGGGTCGAGGTGTCCTTTTTAAGGGTTTGCCCGTTTATATGTGTACATTGTTTCGGATGTGTTTTGTGCCAAATAAAAATTGATTGGGCGTTCTATTTCAAAATTAAATTGATAATATAGAAATTATCATCAAGTTTATGGTGTTAACGTAATGGTTTTGTATACTTTTGTATTTTTTGTTATAGCTTTTTAAAATTGAAAGTATTAATATACAAAATAAAAGATTTAGTTGAGCGAGTCGTGTTTGTCAACCCATCAATGTCGTATTTAGCTTCATGCATGTGACACTAATTTTGGGCTTATTTCATATCCGGGCCCATAAACATGTCCAGTTCAAAACTATGTTAAATATTTAAACGCAATAATCTAATGTTGAAACTTATTTAGGCCAAATCGAGCCGATTCCAACTCCTCTTGAAGATGTCATTGACCATTTGATTCAATTTCATCTTATTTCTGAAAATAGAAGACCAAATAGTTGCATCATAAGCTTCTTTGATGAGGTATTAGTCTTTTATTATAATTCTTACTTATCATGTGGGTTCATACTTCATACAACTTACAAGTATGTATTTCGATTGATGTAGGGAGAATATTCACAGCCTTTCTTGAAACCACCTCATTTGGAACAACCTATATCCACACTGGTTCTTTCAGAATCAACAATGGCATTCGGACGCACTCTAGTATGTGATAATGATGGAAATTACAAAGGATCACTCATTCTATCTCTAAATAAAGGGTAAGAAAACTCGTGGTGTCATTGTTGTCTTCTTACTAGGGTACATAGAGTAATAAGACACTGGTGACACTCAACTAACAAATTTAAGTTTTATTTTTTAGTTAATGATATCAAATTTTGTAATTTCACAGTTCGCTTTTAGTAATGAGAGGGAACAGTGCTGACATGGCACGTCACGTCACTTGTCAATCTCCAACTAAAAGAATCAGTATCACGTTCTTCAAAGTCCGAATGGACACGTGTGAAAACAAAGTCATGACAATTTGGCAACCGAATGCACCAACCCCAAATGGAACTGTTAAACCATCTGATACAACAAGTGTTGTCTCTAAATGGGGCGCTCTTCGTGCACCACAACTACTTATGTTAGCCCCAGTTCAGCCAATGGTCATGAGCCCGAGAAGGTTACCTCGCGGTGGCACTGGTGTCTTCTTACCATGGACCGTTGGGTCAAGAAAACCCACGAAACATCTACCTCCTCGAGCCCAACGAGGCCGTCTTCTTGTAGCAGAAACGCATAAGGTCGAACCCACCTCTGATTTGGGCATCAGTGTTGCTTGAGAATATATAAAATATGAACCCTTTCTTGATGTTAGTTGCTTCCTTACAATAGATACTAGAAATCAAAGTCTACATTCATGATTAATTACACTTGATTTGGTTGTTTAGTTAGGTGTTATAATATATTCATGTTTATCATCATAGAATTTTATAGTCAGTTAAGTTTAAGAATTGTGAATCGTATATGTATTTGCAGTAAACAATATTTCACGATGTAATGTTTCCTATATTATACTCTACATATGCAACAACCAAAATAACTAACTTGACTACAAGAAGGAAGGCTAAAACATGATTGAGGTTGGGGTTAAATACTACGTTTCACTTGTAGATACACTCCCACACATGATTCTTTTCGCGTTCTGTTTTTGTTTGCATTTTATTTCATATGAAAGACCGATAATCTTGATATATAAGACATGGACCGCTCATTGCAAACTAGCCGAAGCATTATTTTTGTTCATTTGGGTTTGCTTCTTGCCTTTTCGGATCAAACGATGATTCATCTGTTAGTGATACAGATTTGTCACTCTTCCAGTGTATGTGTAGATGGACTATAAAGATCATACGGGGCCCACAAGTGATCTACTGTGCAAGGTTTCCTCGAGTCTAGTCTCAACCATGGTTTACCTTTTCCGCTCCAATGAAGCAGGCTAATTGGACCAGGGTGCAAACTCCTGCATCTTCCTTGAATGTTATCACCACCTAACCCATGTTGGTTCCATCTATGGTCAATTCCTTTGATGTTTCCAGCAAAAACAAGTAAAAATGGTGGTAACGAACCCAAATGGTAAATCCTTTTTTGCTTTTGCACCGCCATCCATTCTTCTACTTTGTAGGAATATCCACCTTCCCTCCATTTATCAACATCTACAACCATCACTCCCGTGTTAAAATAACATGGATTTCGACCTGTGAATGTGTTTGATAATTCCGGGTCCATCCAGAAATCATTCGTGAAGTACCGCATGAAGTTTGCCTTACAATATTCGGGTGCAGCAAGTACCTTGCCGTCCAAGTTAACTCTCCATAGCTTTTTGACATCATCAACCATCACAATGTCTGAATCTAGATAGATCACACGACTTACGTTCATCGGTAATATATCTGCAAGGTAGACTCTTGCATAGTTTAACGGCTGGTCTAGGGCATGACGGATGGATTTGGAAATTTTTTCACGAACCTTTTTCGCATCAAATTTGTTTATCTTGAACCTAAGATACGGGAATGTCATTTTGATGTTCGTATGGATGTCTTCATTATAACGAGACCATAGGAAATGAAAAAACACGTTTTCAGGACAAAACGAGTGTTGTAGGATGGATAACACCGCTGCCATGGTCCCGCGAAGGTAGTTCGAGTCAAGAGTCATTGCTACATGGACAAGGTCATTGGTGCATTCATCCCCATTACGAAACACTGGTGCTTCCCGAAAAACAGGTTGAGGTTTGGATGGTTTTCGGATGAAGGTATGACGAGCATTAGCGGTTGCATCGGTGGTGGCTACGGTTGCCAAGATAATAAAACTAATGGTCGAGATAAGAGACAGGAGGCCAATGGGGAGTGTGAGAGAATGAGATCTCCGAAAGGCCATCCTGTCTTTGATATTATATGATAATCAAAGACAAGATGACATACAAAATATTAGGAGAAAAGATTTGAAGCAGCTATCAAGAGGCTGGTTAAGAGAAACTTTAGGAGAATATAAAATTTATTTATAGAAAATGTGATTAATTGATTTGTAAGGAAGACCATAATATTCGTAAGCAACATATTTGTGGTTCCAAATTTTTAAATTTTAGTCAACGTGTATTGTGTAATTCCTAAATTAGGACTATTAAGCTTTGTTAACACATTATCCTTTCAAGTTGTAGATTTGAAGATCAAAATTAAATACATAACAAAATATAAGTGTAGATCTATGAAAATCGTATAAATATGCATGCTTATTGCTTTATATGTGATATGTAATTGTAAATATATCTCTTTGTATCTTTCATTATCTCTTTAAATCACTAACTACGAAAATAATATTCATGATTTTAAGTCTTAAGTGTCTATATCATTCTTATCACTTTAAAATTTTCAAAGAAAATGTACAATAAAAAGCGAAACACATATTCTAAAAATACTATCAAATTATGAAATCTATCAATTAACACAAAGTTTATTATCTTCTAACGATTCCTTACTAATATAAAGTTGACCTCATTAGTTTTTTATGACAAGTACCGCTCATGTGGCCAAAACACTAAGTAGTAAGTTGAAATCTTCCATCAAGTACATCAATCTGAAACTTATGCATTTTGCAACCCGACAATATTCATCTTCATATCTAAACCACTTAACTTGTTGTAGGTAGATTTCAAGTGGCGGCAAAGCTGTAAATAAGCTTAACGTTGGTCACATTTCATCAAAAAACCAAAAGGGGTTAACTCTCAGTTAGTAAGAAATTGTTGAAGGAAAATAAGCTCAAAGTTAGAAGTGTATACAAACGCCTCCTGAGTTGGGATTAATCCCGACCAATAAATAAAAATTAAAATTATTAAAATCCAATAACTCATTAACGCTATGTTTGAGATTGCTTATATTGGTCGAAAGAGACTTTTGACAAAAAAACTTAATAACTTATGAATTTTCAAAATAAGTTTTTTTAGAAAAAATGTTTTGATTAGCTTATAAACTAAATAAATTATAAAATAATAAAAAAGACATACTTTTAAAATTGAGTGAAGTTAATAGAAAATAATAGGAGGGTATAATATAAAACTGAAATAAATAATTTTTTAAAAGTTAATAACTAACACATTTTACTTTTCGAAACCTTCTTTTTACCTATATATAAAGTCAATCTAAAAAAGTATTGTTAGGATTGCTAATTATTTTTTTGACTTATTAACCTAACAAGTTAAATGGAGGCTATAAAAACAATTACAAACACCCAATAAATAAAAAAAGAATACAATCACAAAACAACATGAAAAAGATCTTGAAAATAAAAATCATAAGTATCATCAAACAAAACAAAAGTGATGACATCAAGAATTTGCCCTGATCATAATACACCCACTCAAGTGCACCAATTTAAGCAACACATTGCTTTTCAAATGCGTGTAGGAGTAAATCTTGAACCCATATGCCGGCATCGTCTCTTCTCCGCAACACCCAATTGGGGCTTTATTATTATTTTTACATTCATCAATCAAGATCCACTCTTCTTTTGACTTTCACTTCTCACTGCTAACGCAATCAAGGGTTCAGTTTGTGGATTGTGTTTGTTTTCCCTTAATTTCATGTGAAAACCCTGATTAAGTGTGAGGTTTAGATGGTATTTGTTTGATTAGGTGATGGTATGATTCGATCTTCCTTCGATTCGACTAGCGTGAACGATGGGAAGATTTCTTGGTGGGTTTGTTCTGCCTTTACTGTTGTTAACAGGTATTAATTTTCCCTCCAATCGTGATGTAAGATGTTTAAAAATTGGTGCTTGATGCATTCTACCCTTTTTTGTTTTATCCCCAAATTGTTGATTTTAGTAGTTTTTACGTAGTTAATGTAGCTTTCTCAAGTTTGAAGTTAACTTGAATGTTAACTGTGAACTGTAATGAGTACCTTATGCCCTTATTTGATGATAGTTTATAGGAAGAATACATTGTCAGTGGTGTATAAATAAGAGTAGAAACATTGTCTTTTTTATGAAATTAATGCAGTGGGCTTATGTGTTATTGAAAAGAACAATACTATGTGATAGTGAGATACTTAGTGTTTGCAGCCACTTAAGAAACAAAATGAGCTCGCCATATTCAAATGTTTCTATTTGGGAATGTTTGGATGTGCATATTATCTGAAGCCACAGCAGTGAGCTTTGAGTATTCGGCCAAAACTGATTAAAATTACGAATTTATGATTTTTTTGGTTGTCTAGGGTCATTAGATATGAAAAAACAGTTAAAGAGTAGTGGTAAAACACTGAGTTTTGGAAATGTACGGAACCTCCTAACAATCCTTAGCTATAGCCTAATTATATGAATCTTATCAAGATCCAAATTAAGTTTAGTTAGATGTTTAAACATGTTCTGGACGCCTCATTCTATCCTCACCCTTTTTGCTTTTGCAGCTGCTTTACTCAATTGGAGTTTGATCTCTCTTGGCAATTTGCTAGCTTCTCTACTTATTCTATTCACTCCTCCAAAAAGAGGTGAATAGTTTTTTAGTTTTGTATATATTGAAATAACTCCTGTATACAATATTTAATTTGAAAATACATAACTCAAGAGGCTTATGTATAACCTTTTGGTTTGTAGGATTCCATTTAAGAGGGAGAACACTGCTATGGTTCATTGTTCTCCTTTCAATTCTTGCAATCCTTTCACAAATTGCATTTCTTATCACATGGGCCATTGAGTGTGGAAGCTGCAATAAAGAAGTACCTTGGTGGGCAAAACTTATAGGATTCATGATGTGAGATTTTTAATTACTGGTCAAAGTATATTTATTACTATAATTTGCACGTGTCATAATTAATCTGTTATGCAGACTAATGAAGTATGCTTTTTCAGAGTTGAAACATGGAGATCCCCCATAGTGATTTATCTTTTGATCTTGCAACTATTAGTGGCGGTCACCGCTTTTATTGAACTGCATGAAAGCAGATTAGGGTTGTTTAGCCAGGTGTCTACATTTTTTGGGAGTTTTTCATCAGCTATTGATGGAATAGGTTAGTTACTAATTGGTTTAGCTCTTGTATTATAAATTAAAATGGCAAGATACATGGGTGGTATGCGGGTTGGGTAACGGATCAAGTTGCCAAACAGGTTCAGGTTGAAATCCACCAGGTCGAGCTTGGTTGACCTACACACATATATCTGCTGGAAATTTCTAGAAATAACTAATACTTCAGTTATGACTTATGATTACAAAAAAACTTGTTACACTAATCCAAAATTATAAATAATACCAATTTAGACCTTTGTATGCATTAATAATAGTTCGAAGTGACATTCAGCCTATTTGATTCATTCCTCTTTTAGCTAGGTATTTTTTGTGACCCATTTGAGATAAATTCAACCCAATTCGACCGATTATACGTAAATGGGTTGAATTGTCATCTGTAATTTTAAGGTATTAGTTGAATTTTCTCCAACTTATTAAGCTTTGAATTTTAAGGTTCACATGTGAAGGTTGGCTTCTGTTTGCTCTTACCTGCTGTTCAGTTGGTTGCGGGAATCAGCAATTCTTCTTGGGTTTCATTGCCCTTCTTTGTTTGTAGTTGTGTGGGCCTTGTCGATTGGTCCTTAACAAGCAACTTCCATGGTCTTTTCAGGTGAATTTGCATAATTGTTTGTTTATCTTATTACAATGAAGTTGATATTATTTTTCCAGTATGGGGTGTTTAGATGTGTGTTTTGGAAGAATTTATCGCCCTCAAAGAATTAGAATAATAAAGGCGTTTAAAGTAAAGATAGTTAATTAATTTTCTCCTTATCTTAACAATACTTCTTTTTTGTAAATCTACCTACTCGTTTCTCCAAATGTAGTCATCTTTTAGCCCTACATTTATTAAAAAAAATCATAATTAGTTTTTGAAAAATTTCTGGAAACAATCATCATGATTTGACGAATGAGAATCACATAATCAGGTGTTTATAACTTACGGATACTTGCGTCTCCGAAATCTGGTTATGTTTACTCAACAATAAGAAATCACCATCAAACTAAATTTTGGCCTGATTATTGTAATTCGAAGAACCAGATAATTATAAACGTAAAGTTGATGATGGTCACTTTACTATACATTTACTTTAATTGTCAATATTATTACATTGATGCCTTGCTTGCTTCTCCAAATTTGGTGATTTTGATTCTTAACTATAAAAAAGTTATCAATAAATATTTATCTTAAAATCAAAATTGTAATCATCACTTTAGATGCTCATTCAAGCATCCCCTATAAGACTTCACAAAATCAAGATTTCTTGCATGGTTTTCAGAACATCACTCACATTTTGGCTTCCATCTGTTTACATTTTGATGAAGGTGGTGGAAGCCTCTTTGGTTGTATGCAGGATTCAATATATTCTTGCTTTATGTCTATCAACTTCCCTTAGAGTTCCCAGAGCTCTTCAGTGCAATATGTAATTTTATCGGCCTCTACAAAATCTCAACAACCTTTGAATGGACACAAATTTGTTCTGGTCTTTCACTTATCATATTTTGCTTCATGGTAACACAATTTGTTACATTATCTTATCAAAATTTGATTTTGTTTCAAACTCATAGTTATTAAAGCTGGTTCCTTTGTTTAATGATTTAACCAGTTGTCTTTTGTCAAATTCGATTTGGAAGAAATGGATTCCATCATGTCCATGAGTGAAAGTAACTTGAGTGAGCATCTTTTGCCATTGAAGAACTCTTTTTTTGTTCGTGAATCAAGGTAAGTGGCATATAATATGAATTTAAAGTTTTACTGCTTTCCTCACCATTCATTCTTTTTTTTAAATGCATGTGACTTTAATTTAGTTTTCTGATTTTGATATAACGATATTTACAGATCTGGAGTAAGACATACTAATGTTTTATTAAGAGGTGCAGTTTTTCGGATATTCAGCATTAACTTCTTCACGTATGGCGTCCCGGTAATTATTCTTAAAAAGATCTACTTATAGCAAAAGAAAGTAAAAGTAGTTAACAACTCATTTTCAGTCCTTTTCAGTTTTCACCATTTTAGTTTTGAGCCTGATCATTGTGATATTAAAATGGATGATTTGAGGGTGTTTGGATGTGGGTTTAAACTGATTTTTGCAATTTAATGTTGCAATGATCTGTGTCTGGGGTAAAAGTGATTTTGATTATGGTTTTATGATTATTTTTCGGTCAAAATAATCTGAATTCGAGATTTACGTGTGAAGTCACTGAAAGAAAATTGATTATAGGGATAAATGTGCATTACCTACTTACCCTAGCTTTTTTCTAACTGCTTATCCAATCTAATTCTGAATCTTCAAGTTGCAATAATCACTATCAATATATACATCCAAACATTTATGCGCATTAAGAACTAGCAAGCTAAAATGATATGTAAATTCTTAGCCAAGATTGTTGCTTACATGACCAAATTGCCGGATTTTGGTTTCGTTTAAGTTGAGTATAAGTTATATTTATGCTTATTTGTTAAATTTTCAGTGATGGAATTGACAGGTTTCCCTTTTTATTCTTTCTTTATGGAGCTTCTATTTTGCAAGCATATGCGCGTTTGGGTTACTTGTATATGTCGGTTACATTATATTTGCTTTCCCATCAGTATTTCGGTTGCATCACCTAAACGGGCTGCTCCTTGTATTCATTCTCTTATGGGCTGTCAGTACGTATATCTTTAATGTGACATTTTCTTACCTCCATTGGGATCTTGAAACGGTAATTTTTTCTTCTAATTTCCTCTTCTTGTTAGAGGCGGTAATATTGATCCATTTACTTATGAACATGTAAAACGAAACATAAAATAAGGGATCGGGCTGAACATGTCAAACAGGTTGCAAGTCATTGAAGTCTTTTTTAATACACACACAAGATGCAACTTACTAAAGCGTTTAATTTGAAGATTCAAATCATCATTCGTCATAAACTTTAACGGACACAAAGAGTTAGTGGGTCAACTCAACCTGAACCCATTATAACCTAGTTACCGCCTCTACTTTTTGTGATGGGAAGGCTTTTGATGTCCTTTTTTTGTTTTACAAATTGGCATAATCAGGATATGGAGATTTGGGAAATGGTGGGATTATGGCATTATCCTATTCCTGGATTTTTTATACTTGCTCAATTTTGTCTTGGAGTTCTGGTTGCCCTTGGGAATCTCGTGAACAACTCTGTTTTTCTCTACATCTCTGACGAGGAGGACCACCAAACACCAAATGGAGACGCCACTCATGAAGGTGATGTTTTGTTATATCTTTATTCTTGTAGGTTTAATGCTAAAGCATCAGTTAACATTTTATATGTTCTGGAAGAAATGAAGATGTCTCTAGGTTTTATTTACTTGAAAATGAAGGCGGGACCTGTGAAAATAACATAACAAATGGAGTAATTTGGGTTAAGTTCTATCTCTAGCAAGCAAAGTAAATAAAGTTAGCTAAAGAGGAATGACTCCAATGGCTTGAATGGGCCGAAAGTCTCACAAAATGTATTTCCAATGCATAAACCTTTATAAGTTATTTCATTAGAAAACTTAGATTAGTATTGAAAGAATTAGTTTTGTAATTTTATTTGACACCCTAATTATTTGCTTATACAATTGCAGTTAGGGAAGAAACAAAAGTACTGATTGTGGCTACAATTGCTTGGGGACTAAGGAAATGTTCTCGTGCTATCATGCTAGTGCTAATATTTCTCATTGCAATGAAGCCCGGTTTCATCCACGCTTTGTACAGTACGATAAAATTGAATTGTTACTAATATGCTTTTTATTAACTAGAATCACATGAAAAAAACTCTAAATTTCTTTTAAATTCTGTTTCCAGTGATATTCTTTTTCCTGTATCTTTTAAGCCATGACATCAGCGATAAAGTAAGGCAAACCCTTCTTCTTTTGTGTGAAATTCATTTTGCCTTGCTGTACTCGCTTCAAATAACTCTCGTGTCTCAAGCTTTGGAGAAAAGTGGGTCCATGAGCTTGGAAATCTTATCTCAGTTAGGTAGGACTTTTTGGCTGCTTTTGTCTTATCGTCACATGTACATTTTGGGGTGGGGTGTTGATCCATTTAAATAATGATCTGGGTTGATTTGGATGTGTTTAATGTCAAACAAAAATATAGTTAAAAGCCTAAAAGGGAAACAGTTCAATTGAGTTGAAGTCACCCATAGTCCTTTTTAATGCATACAACACCAAAGATTTTCTGAACTAACACATTTATTGGGGTATGGAAGGCCTTCAGAACCATTAGGGCTGTTTAAACCCTTAGAGACAGATGGTTTTTTCAAGCATTAACCTGTGGTAGCAGGTCAAAATGGTTTCTTTAACAACTAACAAGTCAAGAAAGTTAAGAACCAAAAACCATTAGAAAAAGTATTAAGTTTAAATCAATAAAAGTTGGTTAGTTTAAAAATTAACCCCAATAGTTATTTACAAGTATTCTTAAAAAGATGGAAAATGGGTATGCGAGTTAAAATTGGTTCAGTTTAACTAAACCCCCTTTTGAGTGGCTGCTCATACCGCTTGACCCACAGCCCATCCATCTTGCCGCCATCAGACACATGTTTCATTTCTTTAAATTTGTGTTTTGTTTGTTAAACTCTTGAACTGAATTCACAACAGGTTTATATGGACATAATAGCTCGTGGGATTTTGTGGAAATAGCATTGCTTGCATGCTTCTGTGCAGTTCATAAACATGGATATAAATTGTTGTTTTCATTCTCAGCAATTGTGCAACACACGCCATATCCTCCAGTTGGGTTCAGCATCTTGAAAGCTGGTTTGAACAAATCGGTTTTGTTGTCTGTTTATGCCTCGGGAACTGCCACAAACAATGATGATAATCCATCCCAAGGTTTATACTTTTATCTTACATCAAATTATTGCAATTTCAAACCGCAACAATTAGTTTTGAGTTGTTGGTAGACCATATATGATCTTATTATTATTGTATGGTCAAAATAATGAGTCCTGGTTAATCAGTTGCATACCAGCTGCAACAAATTAAAATTACTCGTTACCCGTTTAGCAGTCTACTTTTTTTTTCACAAAATTTTTCTTTCTGGTCATTTAATTAAGTAAATCCTCAACATAATCATAATTTATGAAATACTTAAACATTTGGTTATCAAATTATCACAACTTCAAACAATAGAAGCACATCCAAACATTGTTTTCTATAGTCTGTTTTATTACATATTATTACATGTTTTGTTATTTAACATGATGTAATCGCTTTTAGAATGTCCATCTAAACATCCCCAAAGAATTAATCTTATTCTGACTAGATTGCAACAATTACCTTGAAATAACAAATCAAATATCCACCTAAGGGGTGTTTGGGTAAACTGAATAATGGTAAATAATCATATATGGATTAGTTGAGTAAACATGTTAATATAAGAAAAGTGATTATTGTCATAACGTGAAATTATCTATCTATCCCTACGTCTAAGCAACTGATTACCCAATTATGATCAAGACAGTTTAAAAATATACTCACATGTTTTATTTTTATCTTAATTCAGAGAGAAAAGTGGCTTCATATCTCAGTGCAGTTGGGCAGAAGTTTCTATCGTTATATCGATCATTTGGCACTTACATTGCGTTTCTGACAATACTCATCACCGTTTATATGGCAAGACCCAATTTCGTATCATTCGGATTCATTTTTCTTCTTCTATTCTGGATCACGGGTAGGCAACTTGTTCAAAAAACCAAACGCCGCCTTTGGTTTCCACTAAAGATATATTCAATCACCATGTTCATTCTCAGCTATATTTTAAGCATTTTCCCCACTTTTGAATCTTGGGTATCCACAAAGATTGATCTTTATGCATATTTTGGATACAATCCAGAGGGGTCGTTGCTGACAAACGTTTATGAATCATTAGCAATAACAATTGTTATGCAACTTTATAGTTATGAAAGGAGACAAAGCAGGTATAGAACATTAGAAGATCCAAACAGAATGCAATTTGGGTTTGTTGGGTTTATTAGACGGCTTTTAATATGGCATAGTCAAAAGATACTGTTTGCTGCTATGTTTTATGCTGCTATATCTCCAATAAGTGCTTTTGGGTTTTTATATCTCCTTGGTATCGTGTTTTGCTCAATTTTACCTAAAGCTTCACGGATCCCATCAAAATCGTTTCTTGTTTACACGGGGGTTCTTGTGACAGTTGAGTACTTGTTCCAGATGTTGGGTGGATTAGTGGGCATGTTTCCAGGTGAAAAGTATTACAGTTTGTCTGTTTTTCTTGGGTTGAAGGTATACGAGCCCGGGTTTTGGGGGTTGGAAGCGGGGTTGAGGGCTAAAGTGCTGGTGGTTGCTGCCTGTACACTGCAATATAATGTTTTCTATTGGCTCCAAATGATGCCTAGTTGGTTTTTGGGTATTGGTCAATGGGAAGAACCTTGCCCATTGTTTTTTTCTGAAGAAGATGTGTTAAGAAATGTGGATAATAATGCAACGACTAGTTCAAGTGGCGGGAATACTGGGATTAGAAGCAGTAGTTCATGGCCATCAGTTGGTGATTCGGGTACAAAAACAGGTGTAACTGAGAGTAACAGTAGAAGATACCTACTTGGGTACTTTTTGGGAAGTGTTAACGAGAGCCATAAGTGGAACAAAAAACGGGTTCTTGAATTGCGAAAAGAACGATTCAGAATGCAGAAAACTTCATTGAAAGTATACTTAAAGTTTTGGATGGAAAACATGTTTATACTTTTCGGGCTTGAGATCACCATGATTGCATTGCTTCTTGCGAGTTTTGCACTTCTTAATGTCATTTCGATTCTTTATATTGCATCACTTGCTGCTTGTGTGCTTTTAGGTCGCCAGTTTATACGAAAAGCATGGCCCTTTTTTGTGTTCTTGTTTGCTACTGTACTCGTGCTAGAATATTTCGCCATTTGGAGGAACCCAATCCCTTTTATTGAACCTGAACCAGAAACCACCATCAGATGCCATGATTGCTGGCGGTATTCTGTTCAATATTTTGGCTATTGCTGTGACTGTTGGCTAGGGCTTACTGTTGATGATCCGAGGGTGCTCAGCAGTTACTTTTTGGTCTTCATGTTTGCATGTTTCAAGCTTCGAGCAGATCGATTTGGTAGTTTCTCTGGCTCGTTCACGTATCGGCAAATGATATCGCAACGGAAGAATTCATTCATATGGCGGGATCTCTCATTTGAAACGAAATCAATGTGGACTATTCTTGACTACCTGAGACTGTACTGTTACTGTCATTTGTTAGATCTTGTTCTTGCATTGATTTTAATAACGGGAACACTCGAATATGATATTTTACACCTCGGATATCTTGCATTTGCTTTGATTTTCTTCCGAATGAGGCTTACGATACTCAAGAAAAAGAATGATATTTTTAAGTGGTTGCGGATGTACAACTTTGCTGTCATAGTTCTTTCACTGGCATATCAATCTCCATTTGTGGGTGCTTTCAATGACGGAAAGTGTGAAACAATTGATTATATCTACGAGGTTATCGGATTTTATAAGTATGATTATGGTTTTAGGATTACATCAAGGTCTGCTTTGGTTGAAATCATCATTTTTTTACTGGTATCACTGCAATCATATATGTTTGCTTCTGAAGAATTTGATTACGTGTTTCGACATCTTGAAGCGGAGCAAATTGGCGCAATTGTACGTGAACAGGAAAAGAAAGCAGCCTGGAAAACAGCACAGTTACAGTACATTCGTGAAGCTGAGGAGATGAAACGACAACGTAATTTGCAAGTTGAAAAGATGAAATCCGAGATGCTTAATTTACAAATCCAACTTCAGAGCACAGAGCCGGCACCGGCACCGGCACCGGCAGGAAGCACCGACTGTTCTCCTTTACGTGAGGGTTTAAGGAGACGAAGAAGCACCGACCCCACTACTTTAAATCTTGAAAATGAAGATGCGACTCCAAGGAAACAAAAATCTGATGCTTTTATGGACTCGTTTTATCCTTTTGAAAATTTGTCTGCGGTTGCTTCTCCCAAGAAAACGTCGATTTCTGAAATCACTGAGTTTGAAGAGGATGTGCCAGAGACGCAAACTAAAAAAAAGGTACCAAAGAGAGAAACTTCATTGAAATCCGCTGTACAGTTGATAGGTGATGGTGTTTCTCAGGTACAGTCTATCGGAAATCAGGCCGTTACAAATTTAGCAAATTACTTCAATATTCCTCATGAAAATTCAGATTCAGATCCTGACTCAGATATTCCCGCTGAATCTTTAAAAGTTGATAAACATGACCAGACAGAAGGTAATATGGCTTTCAATCGTTCAACTTCTGTGGAGTCTGATAAAAGTGATTCACCAAGCATACGTATTGGCCAAATTTTCCAACATATATGGGCACAAATGCGATCCAACAACGATGTTGTATGCTATTGCTGCTTTCTTATCGTATTTCTTTGGAATTTCAGCCTGCTTTCGATGGTATACCTTGCAGCTCTGTTTTTGTATGCACTTTGTGTCAACACAGGACCAAGTTACACATTCTGGGTTGTAATGCTGATTTACACAGAGTTCTACATCTTGATTCAGTACATGTATCAAATCATCATCCAACATTGCGGTTTCACAATCCAATCAGCTTTTCTCTCCGAATGGGGTTTTCCCACAAAAAGAATAACATCATCATTCGTGATCAGCCTGTTACCTTTGTTTCTTGTGTACCTGTTCACCCTTATTCAAAGCTCAATAACCGCAAAAGACAGTGAATTGGTTTCACTAACTCAGTTTAGTAGTCTCATTGGGGGGATCACGAATCATAACGAGCTTCTAGTGAATCCAAATTGGAGAGAAAACACACGAAAGTTCATTGAGCTTGTTAAAAGATGGGCAAAGTCTATCTTCAGAAACTGTACCCGATACTGGAAGTCATTAACCCAGGAAGCCGAATCTCCCCCGTATTTCTTACAGTTGTCGATGGATGTTCGTTATTGGCCTGAAGACGGGATCCAACCAGAAAGAATCGAGTCGGGAGTTAACCAAGTTCTTAGACTTGTTCATGATGCAAGATGTAAACAATCAAACCCAGCAACTTGCCCATGTCCCAGTGTTGTTCAAGTTCAAAGTATTGAAAGAAGTGAAGAAAACTCGAAAATTGCTTTAGCAGTTTTTGAAGTGGTTTATGCATCACCACCAGAAGAGTGCTCATTAACCGAAAGATACAAATCATTAACCCCTGCAGCCGATGTGGCGAAAGAAATAACGGAAGCTCAAAATGCAAATCTTTTTGAAAAAGCTGGGTTTCCATACCCGATTATTTCGGTAATTGGGGGTGGAAAACGAGAAATCGATCTTTACGCGTACACATTTGGTGCTGATCTGGCGGTTTTCTTCCTGGTTGCGATCTTCTATCAATCTGTTATAAAAAACAAAAGCGAATTACTCGATGTTTATCAGCTTGAAGATCAGTTTCCAAAGGAGTTTGTGTTCATTCTGATGGCTATTTTCTTCTTGATCGTGCTTGATCGGATCATATATTTGTGTTCATTTGCTACCGGGAAAGTGATATTTTACATTTTTAACCTTGTTCTCTTCACATATTGTGTAACGGTTTATGCCTGGAACACAAAACCTTCACAACAAAATGCAGCAGGCTTTGCACTCCGTGCAATTTATCTCACAAAAGCCATTTCCCTTGCATTGCAAGCAATGCAAATACGATCAGGGGTTCCTCATAAAAGCACGTTATACAGGCAGTTTTTAACGAGTAGTGTTTCAAGAGTTAATTATCTGGGGTATAGACTCTATCGGGCCCTACCGTTTCTTTACGAGTTAAGATGTGTGCTTGATTGGTCATGCACCACCACATCCTTGACGATGTATGACTGGCTTAAGGTATGTTTTGAAAGTGGTTATTAATATATTATATGATCACTGAAACGATATTATATCGGTTATCATTAATATAACTGTTTTCTCCGTGTTGTAGTTGGAGGACATAAATGCAAGCTTGTACCTGGTGAAATGTGATTCTGTTCTAAACAGAGCAAACCATAAACAAGGAGAAAAACAGCCAAGAATGACTAAATTTTGCAATGGCATATGCTTATTCTTTATATTAATCATCGTCATCTGGGCTCCTATGCTTGTAAGATATCAACTATTGTTGCACTTAAGTAAAGGAGATTTCACTCACTTTATAATCAACTAAAATATTACCTTTGTTTTTTGGCAGATGTATAGTAGCGGGAATCCAACAAACATTGCAAACCCCATCAACGAAGCCAGTATACAGTTTGACATAAAAACCGAGGGTGGAAGATTAATGTTGTACCAAACAACTCTATGTTCAATCACCCCTTGGACCGATCTTAACTCTTCTGTTGACCTTGACCCACACGGTTATCTTGAATCATATAATGTAAATGACATTCAACTGATTTGTTGTCAAGCAGATTCCACCAATCTATGGCTTGTCCCAAGTGTCATTCAAACCAGATTCAGTCAGACAGTTGATGAAAACATGGATATGAAATTCAATTGGATACTCACTCGAGATAGGCCGAAAGATAAAGAAGTTGTGAAGTTTGGGCAAAATTTGGATCATTTGGATCTACCCGATCCATCAGAAGTTAAACAAGTTCTAGAAGGTTCTAGTAATAGTTTTAGAGTAAACAACACTTATCCTCGATATTTTCGTGTTACGGGTTCTGGGGAGGTCAGAGTGTTTGACCAAGAGGTATTAATATATATATATTATTTATATGTATACAACTTTTTGTCACCTGTTTTTCCTTGATGTATTGAATTGATGATATTTTGCAGGCAACTGGTGTAGACGGGGTGCTTTTTCTGAACCGTGGAGAGTCCCAGTGGTGGTCTTTTATTGACGTTAGTTTGTTGAACACAAGTGTGTGTGGAGACTTGATGGGGGCCATGGCGATTGTTGTGTCAGAAGAAACACCACGTAAGCATTGTGTGCAAATGTAGGTTCATAAACTTGTGAGTTTTATGTCATTGACTTGATATTCTTTTTCAGAGGGTTTTCTTGGAGAGACATTGAGTAAATTCAGCATATGGGGCCTTTATATTACATTTGTGCTAGCGGTTGGTCGATTCATAAGGCTTCAATGTTCTGATCTGAGAATGAGAATCCCATTTGAGAACCTACCTTCTTGTGACAGGTAACATCTATGATGCCCAATTATACTAATGTTTGTAATGGTCCCACATTGAACGGATCGATGTTAATATGTGATCCAGTTTCATTTGGGGGTATTATTATTTGCTATAATGGTGTGGGACGGATCCATTTTTATATGGCTCTGTCACGCACCATGATACTAGATCGATTCCTTTTGGCGTTTGTTGGAAACTTATTTTTTGGTGTATTGCACAGGTTGATTGCGATATGTGAGGATATATATGCTGCTAGGGCTGAAGGGGAGCTTGGAGTTGAGGAGGTTTTGTATTGGACATTGGTGAAAATATACAGGTCACCACATATGCTGTTAGAGTATACAAACCCTGACTAGATTGTTAGAAAGTCAAATATACCTAGTTGTTTCAGAAAAAGAAGTGGCTAACTATAGAATTGCTAACATTTAAGGTAAATCACAAGCTTTAGACAGACACAGAGAGATAGAGAGAGAGTGTGTGTGTTGTGTATTATTCCATATAATTATACTTGTAACATGTTTGTGTAAAGTTCATACCTCAGGGCATCTTCTTTGTAACATATATAACATAATTCTCTTGTTATCAGTTAATGAAAAGTGTCTTAGACAAATGCTTATTTATATCTTTTTAATTTCATGTTGTCGTTGTTAAAGCCACATGGGCGTTTAATGCCTAGTTCAACTTGTTTTGACGAAAATTCTTGGTCAAATAACTAGTTACTGTTCAAGGAGCTAGGGAAACTAAACCCCCATGTGGGTGTGTCAAACAGGTCTGTTTTACCAGTTTGTTGATTTAATGGTTTAGTTATAACAGTTTGAACTAACTTTTTTTGTTTCTTTTTTATAATCATAAGTTCATATTATAAAAATTAATAATAATAAAAAGATGGTGTGTAATTATAATAGATCTGAATTATTATACATTGTTTGAAATGATATACATAGCCAATAAAAGTTTAGCACCTGCTTGGTTTACAATACTGGTTCCAAGTTCTTAACTTGACCAAACCATTGAACCAGAACACCACCAAAACCAAACACGAACATAAGCGTTTGGCTCTCAAACCAACTTGTTTTGGTTCAAGTGGTTTCAATGGTTTATGAAAACCTGTAGAAACCCTGTAGCAAATAAAAACTGGAAAAACAAACGCAATACAGCAAGTTCATTGTATTCATAAGTCGCCGGATCATCAGCCTGCTGACTAGATACCATATCCTGATTCCTACTAACAGCTCATGACTACAGCCACTTTACAACAGATTCGGATTCAGTTTGGCCGTGTCATAAACATAGAACTAAAACATAAAAATACCATAAAAACATAATCCTCATTCATACTAAAACCTTAAAAACACACCCAGAGACCGACCACCAACAACCTCCTTTTTATGTTGATTTTTTCTGTTTCTTGACACTGGTACCCGGACTCTTTTTCTCGATATGTTCTGGAATTGTGTCAGTCATTACCTTCGGAGATGTGAAACAGAAATCAGAAGGTGACAAGTCGCTGTATTCCGGGTGTTCTTTGAGGTAGGAGATAATTCCTGGAGCTGCTCTAACCCTTGTGCCATCAGGAGTGATATACTGCACATCCATTTTGGAGTAATCTCTTCTCAGAACAATTACTCTCTGAAAACCTTTTGGGGTTTTTGGGATGTTTGGTTTATCCATGACCCAAGTTCTAGAAGAGTCATACTCGATATCAGCAGGAGTATCACACACGATCCCTTCGAGTTTGTTGCAAACAAATGGATCTTCACTTTGCTTGCTTCTGAACTCTTCAAATTGATCTTCGGTTGGTAATGTCCTCCATTTGAAACAGTCGTTACATTGAACAGCAAATGTGTCAACTGAACTCTGAGGCGGGCCCCTTGATTTCTGCATAAATTTGGTTAATAGCTCAAATCAGATCAACAGATCCACATTGATATATAAATACTATCCAGTATCCATATACAGCCAAAACATTAATGAAAATCTTGTAGGTTTATGTCTGGAGATAATTGTAATTTCTACATATCTTAGATACTTCTATGTATTATACTTCTATGTTCAACACAAAACTAGTTTTAAACAGAAAAGTATAAGAAAAACATAAGCAATCATATTTAGTGCTTGTCGGATCACATGCGAGAAGGAAAGTGGGGCATAACCTTATTTATCACAGGTAAGGCAACATAGACTAGTGTTTATGCAGTTCTCTACTTAAAATTTGGTTTTGTATTGAACGTCCCTCTCGTAGGCATAACCTTATATATTATTATTTGACAAGGATAATCAGACAACTGTAAGAAATACACATGCCTTGCCGTGACGACCGATGAAACAAAAACGAGTGCAGATTAACTCTCTAAGTCATGCAATCTAACCTCTTAATTGGCTCGTTACTTCTTTAAGTTTCACTGATATAGTGATAGGAGAGAAAATCTACAAACTTTCCATCTGTAAATCTCCAAATTCCTAAACAAACAAGCCCACACTTACCTAAATCCACTAAAAACCATGAGTTTTAAGGATAAAAAAATTATCAATCACAAGGGAAACAGAAACTCATGTTTTAGGTATCCTAATAAAAAACACACAAAACATTCAACTCAAACATGCCATTTGCAGAATTGATAAACGCTCATCACATACTTCTTATGATCCACAAAAT
This sequence comes from Flaveria bidentis, assembly GCA_018326385.1. Classification (NCBI taxonomy): domain Eukaryota; kingdom Viridiplantae; phylum Streptophyta; class Magnoliopsida; order Asterales; family Asteraceae; genus Flaveria; species Flaveria bidentis. The sequence goes on from BJCM01080455.1 coordinate 23,759, forward strand.
TCACGTATCCAGCACCCAAATTACAGTACAAACATCACATAACCCAATTACATTCGGTGGTACACCTAGTATAAATCGAACATTACAACAAAATTCCCTCAAATCGAACAAACATCACAATTTCCACAACAAAAAACACAGATCGGGTCCAAAAAACACGTACAACGTGTATCAGATTCTCAGAAAACCCTAAAACCACATCGGAAACCCTAAAAACGCATCAAAAATCGTACGATGCTTCTAAATTCTCACAATCATGAATCGATGATGATAAAATTGGGAAAAAAATTTGGGGATTTACATGACCTTAGCGGACGATTTGGGCGTTTTGTTGGTCGCCGGTGATCCGTTTGCAGACTCTTTCTCCATAGTAGCTCAGTCTCCACACGTGTGAGTCGCACCTCAAGCTACACTTCAATATATATTGGCATTGTATTGCATTCGTCGTCGAACACACTAATTTATACTTTAACATACTAATTTATAGTTAAATATAAGTAATTTATATATATTTTATAGTTATTTATAAAACTTATATATATATATATGTATATGTATATCCAACACACTAATTTATGGTTTAACATACCGTTTTTACCCATTAAAATTAAAAAAGATAATAATTCAAAAACCGGTTCGGTTTCTCGGTTCAGGAAGAACCGGCCGGTTCAACCCCTCAAAAACGATTTGTAGCGAACGGACCGGCCACCGGACTAATCCCCGGTCGAACCGGCCGATCCGATCCGGTCGCAAAAACAATGATTTGGACACAACTACTTTGATTAATAACAGGTCAGGTTAGCTCGCACAATGTGGTGGGATCGAATTCTCTACGTGGATGGAGAGAATAACATGGATCGTCGGTAAAAGTTGTTACGTTAATGGTAAAAAATGTTTTTAGACGGGCGTGTGATGTGTGTCTAGTGAACCGTTGACATAGGTTGGTTTTGAATCAAATTGGTATTGAAACGCAAAGAAGATTAATTGTATGAGTTTATTGGTTGATGTTATTAAAATAAATATTAATAAAGTAAACTGTTCATGATTTGTTTTTTTAGTTTATATAACTTGATTTTTTACAGCAAACGTTGATTATTTTACGTTTACTTGATTCTTAAAATTATCGAACTTGCACTTTATAGTATTTAAACTCACAATCATATGATAAGAGAATATATCAGTTTGCCACAAAATTATTCCTCGGGTGATAGTCTTTAACACTACGATGTTGTGTGCTAAAAAATATTTATTTATTTTCTGAAGGTTAAGGATTTCAATATCCTATGAACGTTAATGCAAATTTAGTTATGTATATGAAGAGTGTGTGAATTAACAGTTTCAATTTTCTATGAACGTTAATGCAAATTTAGTTATGTATAAATAACGCGCCCTTGTGTGTGATTAATTTAATGCATATGTTAAACTTTAGGATAATTAGAAATAGTTAAAAACGTCTGAGATAAAAGAATAACATGAACTACACTTGAAACCATTATGGCCTTATGAGTTATGACTTATGACCAGCATTATAGTTATGGGTTTAGCTTGGGTTCATATGGGCAAGCCCAATAACATAGGTGAACTTCTTTGGTTGGGCTCAAAGATATAATTTCATAAGATAATTTAGGATATGGGCCCATATCATTTTCTAGTTGAGCTACACTTGTACTATTAACAAATAACCAAAACAATGAGTTCTAGATCAACTGGTTTAAGAGGAGTCATTTATGACTTTCCAAATGAAAGTCATGTGTTGAAGTTTCACTAGGTGTAATATGTTCTTAGTGGGCCAAGGGTTTTACCACAGTGGACCTTTAGGTGGTGCGTTTTCCTTGGAATGGTGGGCGAGCCGGGTCACCAGCGTTGTTTGTGTTCGTGGGCGTGAGCGGCCTTTCGCCATTGGGTTTACCCGGGTGACCAGGCTTAAAAATTATTCGTTGGCCGTTCAAAAAAAAAACAAATAACCAAAATCACGAGTAATTTTATCAGTAATCTTCAGCTTTCGTTGTAGCCATTGATTTACCTTGAAAGTTTGAATACTAAACACTCTAATTATAAGTAGTTAAGATTTAAGAATATTCACAATCTCGTTATTTTCATTAATAGAAAAACGTCTCTATTTCTTGATTACATTTGATTTTACTTAGGAATGTTATTTTTGTTCACCTGAAAAAATGAAACACAAGACATTGGGAATCTTCCCCATTAGTATGTATCATGAGAATGTTGTGATAACAAAAAATTAATTAGTCATGGCTATGATGAAAGTTGAATTTGACATACTAGAGGAAGATCGATATAGCTGCATTTTTTTAACGCTCAACTCACACACCCCCTAATTTTACTTATAAACCTATAACGTTTTATCACATAACCTTTGATAGTACAATTGTAGTTGATCTAGCAAAGGATATACTAGAAAACTTACATGCATGTTTCAATAATGTTATAAATAATCAGTGAAATGAATACGATAAGGAGACTATTAATTAAGGTAACAATTTTGAAATGTGATCCTCTCTTTGACACTAAAGAAAAGGTGTCTTCTATAATGAATTATGCTTTGGAACGTCTTAGAATGTTGAAAATGTCGTGCATTGTGTACATTTAGTGACTTAAATTACATGGTGGAGCATATGATGAACCGATCCATTTCATTTGCGTGCTAAATGTCGTTAATTAATCACACACAATGGCGCGTTATATATGTTAAAGTGATGCTTTTTAATGCATTTGGTGTATGTGATAGCTTGTTGATGAAGATGATGATATATATCATGATGTTAGATCGAAGATGATCAATGAATAGCAAAAGCTTGGAAGTAAATGATGAAGATGAAGTAAACATAAGATAAAGAAACATGAATGTAATTAACATGAACAATAGTACATATAGTACAAGATACATTAAGTCGCACGTCAAATATATGTAAATATCTGTGTTATTTTGAAACGATAATCTTTACCTTAACAACTATAATATAGATAAGATGAGTAATGAATTTGATTATTTGAATTTCTTATGGTTTCAACACTTATAAACTTTGTTTCAATTAAAACCAGTGGAACTACAGAAGGGTGTTCAAAAAGATCTAGTAATATGTCAGATTATTTATACAAAAAGCTGAATTTGCTTAACATGACTCGGATCTTTTAGTCATTTTCAATAGAAGAAAATTTTAAAACACGGTCTGATTAAATAACCTTTAATCCCACTATTTAATTCTAATTTTTTAAACCTATTAATAATTTAGGACTCATGCATTTTTTTAGTTTGCCACCTATGCTATAATAATACATTTTAAATCTATTGGAAACCGGATTGTTTAGATGTAAAAATGTAACTTTGATTCTCTCTTTAGTTCCTTACCAAACATGTGGCGAATCTATTCTTTTTATATTTGGAAAACATGTGCCATCGAGTGAACCAATAATTAAAAGGCTATGTGTATAAAAATAATTACGTGTCACAATGTCACATAATATCTAGTCATTTTTCATTAAAATAAAGGTGTTGTTAAATTAATACTAGCCCCTTATTATTCAGACAACACTGATGGTACATGCTGTATAATATCTTTTGCCGTTTATACGGGGTTATAAGAGGTGATTTTTCTTTTATACAGGTTGTATATTTGAAAGTATATGATTCATATAGTTTTTTAATTTACACAAACGACAGATGTGACGTCGTACACTATTGACATATGCTATAGAAGCCTTATAACCCTTTTATTTCATCTATGTGGCCCGTATGATGATGTTATTTTATGTTTTGATGTCATCACCTAGTATATTTTTAGGACTAAGTATTTGTATTTTAAGACATGACATGCTAAGGTGGTCTTCATTAATATTTAGGTGGTGTAATTTTTTTATGGTTTATTTTGGTGTATTTGTTTGTTTTCTTGGTGAAAATTTTTGGGTGTTTCTAGCTTCATGCTAGTTTTTTTTGGGAATGATAATCCTTTTGTCGTTAAAAAAACTATCATAAATTAAAGCTTTCTAAGAGCATTCACAGCCCATTCCCTATATTTCTGTGAGTATATTTTTTGTATTATATGGTATGGTTATCAATGGTTGTGAGTAAAAGATATGATAAATTTATTGTTCAATTTGTATTTTGAGGTTTAAAACCATATAATGGTTTTAATATATTTTAAGTGGTTGTGAGTGAATGAGAGAGAAAAAATAATGATAAAGTTAAAAAGAAAAAATAAAAAATAATAATTTTTAATATAATTATATGAATAAAGATAGAGAATAAATTGTGACTACTATAAAGTAAAAAGTGCATAGAATCATCGCCTTTAGTGATGAATTGATGACATCCATTTGCATTGAGAGAATATGAGGTTAAGTTTCTAAGTTCTTAATGGAATTTTACATAAAATCTAAGTTTCTCAAAATCCATAATATTTTGCATCTATTGGTATGAAAACATCACTAATGATGTTTATGGAGTATTGGAACTCATACTTCTTGATTGCATAGCCACATTTAGCCCTGTAAACAAACCAAATGTTCAACGAATAGTTCGTGAAACGTTTGACGGAAAATTTGGTTCCTGTTCGTTTACGAACACGAACAAGAAAATTTTGTTCGTTTAGTTAAACGAACGAATGAACATAAACAGATGTTGCATTCGTTTATTTATGTTCATGAACGTCCGACAATGTGTTCGTTTGTGTTCGTTCATTTAAAAAATATGTTTGAGATAATTATTTGAAGTATTTATTTATTTTATTGATATTATATAATGTTTATGATTTTAATTATAACTCAAAAAGAACCAAGTGGTGATTGACAAATTTATGGACACGCTAAATGTGTTTGAAGTGCATTTGAATGTAATGAAATGTAAGTTTATACAAGTTTGGCTTCAAAAGAGTAAACGTGTGAACATATTAAGGTTAAACAAGTTCTAATAACCTATAAATGATAGTTGGAGTTTTTTGAAAAATATAAAAAATAAAAAGTATGCATTAATACATTATAATTTTGATTATTTCAATTTTGACGTGGACTTCGATACGATATGATAAGTGGGTACCACTCGCCAGCCAATAAAATTTCGTTATATAACTAGATCCAAAAATTGGTCTTCCTGCAATCCTAGCACTTATATCCATAGGGCCCACCAAAAACTTTTGTTGTATTTTTCTGTTGTAAGAAAAACTCTTGACGAATAAGTTATAGATTAACTGGTTTAGGAGGAGGTATCCTATGACTTTTTAATGTTAAGATCATGGGTTGAAGTCTCACTAGGTGCAATATGCCCCTAGTATGCCAAGGGTTTTACCACAGTGGGCCTTTAGGTGGTGGGTTTCCCTTGGAATGGTGGGTGAGCCGGGTCACCAGCGCTGTCTGTGTTCGCGGGCATGGGTGGCCTTTCGCCATTGGGTTTACCCGGGTGACCGGGCTTAAAAATTATTCGTTGGACGTTTTAAAAAAAAAAGAACTCCTATGTAAAAATTATTTTTTACTTTATTTACTAATGATTAATAACTTTTTAATTTGTTATTAAACTAGAAATTAAAGCCGTGTGTTGCAATGGTTCACGAAAGTTGTTACATGTGTCGAGATGATAATATTAACTTGACTAAGTGTATAAAAAAGTATGAAGTTTCAAAGATTTGTTCTAGAGATCAATACATAGATAGAAAACAATTATATAACGACATCAACGATATTTATTGGTCGTTATCAAATTTATTTTTCACTGTGTCAGTACGTTATCATCAATCAATATAACCTACGATACCTAAAAAATATCCTAGTTTAAATACAACTTTATTTTTAATAAAATTCATATTTGGATGCTAAGGAAAAAAACCAAACACAATCACTTGTTATTATTATTATTAATATTTAAAAAAAAGTTAACAGACCAAAGTTATTAAAAAAATCAAATTAGTAAAAAAGAGTAAATTACATGTTTCTTTCTTTAAGTATATAGTAAGTTTCACAATTCATCCTTAAACTAAAAAATAACAAAAATCATCCTTTATATTTATATTTTATAATAATTTTCATCTTCTTTTCTAATTTTCAATTATATTAAAAAAGATAAAAGTTGTTACAAAACCATGAACATAAAGGATGATATATATTATTTTCTTAAAGAAAAAGGATGAAATTACCCTATATATTAAAAGACAAGTTAAATGAATAGTAATGTATCAGAGATGATGCGTAGTGTGCTAATGTTAATGCTACAGTGACAAGGAGTTCCCTGGTTAAGACAAGTTAAATGAATAGTAATCTTTACTTAGTTTAAAGATAAAAAATAAAATTTACTATATTTATAAAGGACAAAAATGTAATTTACTCTAATAAAATAATATTGGGTTAAAAGTATGTATTATATATAGTACATGGGGTTAAGTTGAAAATTAAGAAACTTAAGAGGTAAATATTTCTGTAGGTATATCATATAAAAATAGTAACCCGTTGACATTACTATTTGTGATATAACTGGTATTTTTACCCCTGTCACGCGTTGCAGCGGCATCATACACAGCGTGATAAAAAACGTAGGTTATAATCCACTCGACTCGTGTTCAAACTAATCACATCAAAAGGTAGAGTAACTCGAAATTATACCGTTGAATAAAAATTTATTATATTTTATTCGACTATTTTTCAAACAAAATTTATGTCACTACATAGACTTGCAATTGCTACGACTCGTTGTCAAACTTCATTTACATCGAAATATAGAGTGAATGAAACCGTGTTGTATTTGACCCGACGCATTTCCGAACAAAATCTTCGTCGAAAAATTTAAATAACGGTCTAATCAAATACTATAAATGAAGATTAGTAAATTTATGAAAATGCAAATATGATGAAGCCCTTCATAATTGTGGTGAACATGAAATAAAAGATTGAGAAAAAAAATATAAAAACAAAAAGTGCAATATGCATGTTTTGAACCGGTGACCAAAAGTTTAGAAAAAGAAAAACCAACCACTTGATCTAGGCCACCACTTCAACTATCTTTCAAAATATTTATAATATATATTAAAACTAAAACATGTGGTAATATTTTATTGGTCACCGACCTTTGAAATAAGTATAAGTATAATAACTTTGATGATAATCAGTTTGAGTATATGTATATCATATAAAAGTAGACAATTTAGTTATGTATACTTGCAAATATTTTAATTAGTATACAAATAAAATAAAACAAAAATACGCAACTATTTTGTAAATAAAATTTCTCATATGAAGGTAAAAAGGTGATAAGACAGTTATAAAAGGAAGAAGCTAAAAGAGTTATGTAATAAAATTTATTTTTCGTCCTTAAAAAATTTGCTTTGATGTTTTACATATTCATATAGATTTTAATTATATGGATGAAACATGCTTTACAAGTTTAACTATTGTGTAGTTTACTTACAAAAACATTTATATAAAACATGATACTTGTTAAGGTTCAGTGACATAAGTTGTATAGATAAATATATTTAAAGCGACACATTTCTAACGTAGCGTTCTCATTACATGTTTCGATTTAACAAAACAAAAATCCATAGTTTAAACAAATGCCACAAGTTAATCGTTTAGGACAATTCATATAATAGTAAGTTTTTTTACAAACTATTAAGTTACTCTAAATATTAATTATCGAAAGGATTTAATTCCACACTAATTTTGTTTGAAATAATTACTAATTTCTTTAAGCCATGAGCAAATAATAGTCAATTAACGGACAAAAATACCGTTAGAGGTAACCCTAAAAACAAATAGTTTTGCCATTTTATTTAGGGGTAACTTTGTAAAATAATAATCAACTTTTAAAAATGTTTCAATTAAGTAACTTAAGTTTTAAAAGTGTTCCAATCAGATCATTCATTTTTATATTTTATACAAATTAAAAGTCATAACATATTTTTTTGCATGTTATACTTTTGGATTCAGTTAGAAAATATTTTTTTCTATCTTTTGATGCTGATATTGAACGTTGACGTAAATTTTAGGCATTTTTTTTATTTTTTTCATAATTAACATGTTTTTTTTATTTTTTAATATAATTTTATATATTAAAAATTCTAACTCCCATGTCTTTTCCATCATTACTTTCTTGTCATAATAAAATTTGGTAATGACTCGATTTGATCGTTTGGAGGTCCAATTTGTAAAAAATATGCATGAGTGACTACATTAGAACACTTTTAAAACTTGGTTACTATTATGTGACATTTTCTCTTTTATCGTATTTAGTTTGTTACACTCACCCATTTTCTTAAATTAGGAGATTTATTTTACCAGTATTCCTTATATTTATTAAAATGTAACTATATATAGTTTATTAGTGATGCATTGTGATTTAAACATATGAACATGCGTAGAATATGATTTTTTTTTAATTTTCTTAAATTTGTGGATCTATATAAATAACCCATAGTACCACGTATCACAAGTCTAGCTTCCAAATATTCTTTTCATGCTTCTTTTGTTTTCTAATAGTATTATTATGTTACTTAAATCTTACGATATCATTTTAGAATTTTTAAATATTCCCTGCCATCTATTAAATTTTTTATCCGATTTATGTAATGGCCTAGGGCTGCAAACGAACCAAACGAACACGAACAATGCCTTGTTCGTGTTCGTTCATTAAGAAATAAATTTGTTCATAAACTATTCACGAACGCTTACCGAACGAGATTTCTTGTTCGTGTTCGTTCATTAAAAAAACGAACATGTTCATGAACTGTTCACGAACACTTACTGAACGCAAATGAACACAAACAAATGCAAACGAACATAAACAACTGTTCATGAACATGACGAACACAAAAAAACTCATAAACACAAACGAATACAAATTATTATAGATTTATTTTAGAATAAAATTTATATTTTTTATTACAAACATTACAGAAAATCAATAAAAATAAATAAGTAGTTAACATAAATACCAAAAAATACTTGATATAATAGTTATAAAAATAACTAACACAATAATTAAGAATATAAACGAACACATTATCGAACGTTCACGAACGAACATTAACGAACATAAACGAACACTTTATCGATTTTTCACGAACATAAATGAACGAACGCGGCTTGTGTTCATGTTCGTCCGTTTAACTAAACGAACGGAATTTTCTTGTTTATGTTCGTTCATTTACTAAACGAAGGAACATAAACGAACTTCCCGTCGAACGGTTCACGAACTGTTCGCTAAACGTTCAGTTCGTTTGCAGCTTTATGTAATACATTAGTTTTTAATATTAAGTAAAATATTATAAAATTAATGAATGTCACTCTTACCATCAACTCATCGACCATCAACTATAATAACTAAATTATTTTGTCAATACAATTATTACCCATTTCCCCTGAAACTAAAACATGAATAGAGAGCCACTCATTTTTTCCTTCCAAAATCTTTTTTCAAAAATTGTAATTTGGAGCACAATAAATCCCATAAATTCTCTTAAAATTAAAAGAAAAACCAAATAAAATAAATAAAATAAAATAATAATATATGTGCAAGTAGCCAAGTGTCTAGAACTTTCTATAGTTCTTGAGGCTGAAACCATGGGCACATGCTTTTACCATTAAAAGGGAACTTCCCCAATTGAGTAAGTCCACCATTGATTCAAAGGTCTTCTGGCAAACTGTCGTCTTTCTTTCATCAAATTTCATTTCATCTCATCTGCTTTCACATGATCTCTCTGAAATCCCCAAATCTCACTTAGATTTCCCCTTTTTCTGTCATGCAATCCAACTGTTTGACCTTTTGTCTCAACGAACTTTCTTAAATTTCCCCTCTTGTTCTTTGTTTTTTCTGAAGTCTGCTGCAAATCTTGCTGAACAAACTTGATAATCCTTGAAAAAAGATCATACCCGTATAGAAATCAAGAGCCTTTGTCTTGAATGATATTGATTTGGTTTGAGTTTTGAGGTTTGATGCTAAAATTGATGATCCCACTTGAGACTTGATTGAAAAGACTGTGACCCATCTGAAAAAGTTGTTTGTTTTTGAATGATTTGATCATGAATCCTTTTTATTCAGCTGTTAAACAAGAGTACCCTTCATCTTCTTCAAGTGGTAGTATAGTGAAAGAAAAACAGCCTGTGATGGAGAATATGCCTCAACCAGTTGAAGGTCTACATGATGCTGGACCTCCTCCTTTTTTGACAAAAATATATGATATGGTGGATGATCAAAGTTTGGATCACATTGTTTCTTGGAGTAGAGATGGTCAAAGCTTTGTTGTTTGGGATCCACATGCTTTCTCTACTAATCTGCTTCCCAGATACTTCAAGCACAACAATTTCTCTAGCTTTGTTAGACAGCTTAATACTTATGTAAGTTTCTTCTTTTAATAGTTATTGTTTTTGGTCAATTAGTACTAAATCAACTGGTTTAGAAATGGGCATCTTATGATTTTACAGAGCGGACATAATGGGTTGGTTTCTAACTAAGTGCATGCTTTACGATGTGCCAAGTATTTTACACAGTGGGCTTTGGGTGGTGGGTTTTTTTTAAAATGGTGGGAGAGACTGACTTTATCATCTTGTTTTCTTGAATTTGATGGGGACTTTATCAATTTCTTGTTTAGGGTGAGTGTTTGATATCCGTGATTTAGGGTGCAAACCGTGAAATCAAGGTCTTTAAAAAAGGGAATTTTTTTATTTATATAGAAAAATCATAAATAATTATTGCAAACATGAATCACACTACATACCATGATACCAACACATTATCTTCCTTACAAACACCAATATTTTCTTTCATCTGAAAAAGTTACAAGAAAAAATACTTTGATCTTGTCTCATTTCTCTTAACGCTCTCAATTAGTGGGCTATCACATATATTTTTCAGCTTATAACAAAAATATAAGTATTTACTCTTTTAAATATGGGTGCCCTTAAAGTTTTGGGACTTTTGGTTGTTTATACAGTAAAAACACCCATGTTGTGTGATTCATTAGGTGTCACATCTTTATTTTAGCAAAAAGTTTCATTTTAAATTTATTGTTTTCAAAATGTTAGTTGGACGTTGATAAAATTTGGTTGTTGAACCTAATTGGACTCAGCTTCCTTTTGTAATGTTTCATTTAATTGGTTGAAAGGTTTATTGCTTGACAATTGCCTCCTTAGTGAAAATGAAGGTCACATCTGTACATATTATATGATACAGTGTTTAATGCTTAACATTTTCTTTTTGCAATTTGTTGCATTAAATTGTTAAAACTGTAAATATGGTGAACTATAATTACATATTGTATAATTTGATGAAAATAGTATGCTGCATTACATGGATATAAGTAGGGGTGTTAAATGAATCCGATTTGAAAAACTCGAAATTCGATTCGATTCGAGTCGAAAATAATTGATTCGAAATTCGATTTTGATTCGATTCGAGATCTAATAATCGAATTCGAATCGAATTGCAAATTTGTGATTTTCGATTCGATTCGATTCGAAATTCGAATTACAAATACACACACATATATATATTTAGTTTGTATATTAATTTAGAAATATGCATATGAGAAATTAAAAATTAAAAGTTCAAAAAGTAAATAAACTAAAATTTAAAGCCCTATTGATACTTTTCTGACTTATTTGAAACTTGTAATATTTCATATGTTACGTTTGTTTAAATATTTTGAGCATTTGAAATTGAATTTGTTGAATGAATTTTGAAAATGCTATTTGATTAAATATATCTTTGTTAAATACAAATCGAATGAATTTCAAATTCGAAATTCGATTCCAATTCGAACTTTTTTTCGAATACGAATCGAATTCGAATCTTGCTTGAAAGTTTCGAATTCGATTTATTTTTTTCGAATTCGAATCGAATTTGGATCCGGTTCGAAAATTTCAAAATTCGACTTATTCAGTTCGATTAACTCGAATTCGACTCGATTCGATGAATACCCCTAGATAAAAGTAATAAATGCAAAAGGTTAATTGTTGCCATATCGGTATAGATTTAGTTGTATATTGGATTTTCTTACGCTTTGCCCAAAATTAAAATATATGGTTAACAATTGTTAGGAGTGATTGTTAACATATCTTTAGAGGTTGAATAATAGACTATAACTTTGGTTTGTCACATTTAGCACATTCACATATGAATATATGATACCTAATGTTGTTTAGTTTTGTATATGAATTCAGGGTTTTAGAAAAATAGATCATGATTCATGGGAGTTTGCAAATGAAGGATTTTTAAGAGGCCAAAGGCACAATTTGAAGAACATTAAACGAAGAAAGACGCCTTCTCAGCATCTGGTTCCACAACAAGCAACTCGTTCATGTGTTGAGGTTGGAAATTTTGGAATCGATGGTGAAGTTAAGCGTTTAAGACGCGACAAACAGATACTTATGATGGAAATAGTGAGGCTAAGACAACAACAGCAAAATACCCGCGCCCACCTTCAAGCCATGGAGCTAAGACTACAAGGAACCGAAAAGAAGCAGCAAAAGATGATGAGCTTTTTAGCAAAAGCAATGCAGAATCCCAATTTTATCCAGAAGTTGGTTTGCCATGGTAAAACGAAGGATCTTGAAGGCGTCACCATGAACAAAAGGAAACGATTAATTGATTATGGTCAAGGGTCAACGCTTATCAAAGATGAACCTGAAGAATTTGAAATATCTGAGCTAGATGCACTTGCTTTAGAAATGCAAGGATTTGGTAGAGCCAAAAGAAATCAAGATGGAGTTTTTAATGATCTTGATGAATTTGAGGGTGGAGATAGAGAACTTGATGAAGAATTCTGGGAAGAGCTATTTAATGAAGAATTTGGGATGACCGAAAAGGGTCAATAAAGTCCAAGATTTGGATTTGGGTTCAGGCCAGATTGCTAATGGTTCATAATGCATCAATAATATCTTCACTGATCTTCATTGTTCTTAAAAATGTTTATTCTTGATCTCTGTAGTTAGGTACTTTGGATGATGATGATGATGATGATGATGAAGATATGAAGATCTTGGACAAATTCATGATTACTAGCTCTGATGTTGGTTGGTTGACTTTTATCGTATGATTTTGTACAAAAATATGTCTGTTATTGTTAATATTCATCTTAATTCAGTTTTCCTTGCCATTTACAGGATACAGATAGATGAAAAAGCACTAGCCCCTCACCAAATATAACATTTTTTTGTGTTCCCATCTGCTAAGTTATTCTTTTCGGGTTAATTTAGATCTGATTATTTTTATATAACTCTTACCTTGATCATCAGATTGGAAACATTTTCTTGGCCAGATTCAAGCGCTTGTTCTGATATAATAAGGTTATCGTTGTTCTTACTAGCAATATAATCAATCGATTTTCTTATTAGTTATAAGGAAATTATATGCTTCCTTTGATGAAATTCATTCTTTGAAATATATTAGTGTAGATTTGCTCTGAAGATACCTTACCTGAAGATTCTATTGCTGCATTTTGGATGTCAGCTAACATGTAGTAGTTAGCTCACTAGTTGACTCTTGAGTCTTGATGGCTGCTTAATGGTATACTTGTATTTGTCAATTCAGATATTTTAGTAAATAATAATATTGTTGTGGGACCCAATCAATGACCCATGCAAGTAATAATGCTTGGGATGGCACCAAATATGTAGGGTTGGAGTCTTGGAGACAGGAAAGAGTTGACAAGTTTAAACCTCAAATTTTTATAATAAACAGATCCATTTTTTTATAAAAAGTCATAATGTACAGAATTTCCATCCTCTAAAGACTAAAAGAATTTCTAATCTTCACTATGTTGCATATAATTTTAGCCTCTGCCATTGGTTACATGTGATATAGCACGCGCATAAGTCTAGTTTTCCTGCAGGATATTTCAGTTGGTCGATTAGGATTGTCCCAGAGCTTAAAACAGCAAACGCAAGAGTCATATATATAGTAAACAAAAAAAACTTACATACTTGGTGAAAGTACCACTCATAGTATATAAGTTAAATCAATATTGTTTTGTTTTTATAAATTGTTGTTGGAGAAGGTATATGTTTATTTGATTGTATAATTGTATCAACCATGTACCTTTTGAACCATTCAAATTGGTATTATATTGCAGGCTAATAGATAAATGTACAATTGGCATTTTTTTAATCAGAAGCTTCTGATATCATGATATGGTGTGCTTCCAAATTTGTATAATTGTTCTTAAAAAATGATCAGTTGTATGAATGGGAAAAAAGTTGGTTGTAGTGTCACTTTCATTAGGTGCTCCTTGTGAATATGCCAAGATGATATGGTTAAAATGGGGAATGTGACATTATGCAATTTATGTGAAGGCCTCTTTTACACATGTTAAGGTGCACTTTAAGAACTCATGGTGTATGACTTTGTGATTTGACTAAATAAGTTTTACTTGAATGCATTATTGTTTTCTTGTATGGCTGGTGAGCTTTATTTATAACAGCATTGCATATCAAAAGAGTTCACAACACTATTGTATTTGTTTTAACCTTTTGAAGATAATAAAACAGCATTTTGAAACACTGAATTCCAAATAGCTTTGATTCGAAAACAGATTCATCTTTTTTATTTTCCCTTTTCCAATTGTCATCTAACATATAGTATGTCTTTTCTATGATAATTTGTAATATCTAATCTTTTATTATCTATAGAATATCATGCAAAAGTATATATCAAGTTAAGACAAATACAAAAGCTAATCTATTAATCTATCAATACTAATAAAAAAATGTTTTGGTATGTCATTTGTTACAATTCTAAAGCTCTTAAGTATTATTTTTTCGTTTCTCTCTCCTAATAAATATCACATTAATTACATATGATATTATTTAATTCTTTTCATATTACAAATATATATTTTTTAAAAAGAGATCTTTCTACAAATGTGATTTGTAAAGAAACAATTTTTTATAAAGTAAGAAATTTTTTCAAAAAAAAATATCGAACTTTTAAAAAACACAATATATTTTAAAACCTATAGCTTTTAAAAATAAAATTCTTATGAAAAAATAATTAAATTTCAAAGTTATAATAAATAAATTATTAAAAATGACACTTTTTTGAAACGGTTTGTTTTGAAATAATTTGTTTAAAACCCAACTTTTCTTCAACAAAAAATATATATAAAAAGTATAAAAAATAATATCGTTTTTTATCACTCGTATCTAATATTAATTATATCTAATATCAAATTATCGTTTTATAATTCATTAATTTTTATTAATAACTATTTATTATTTTAAATAATTTATTAAACACATGTGTTACACGGGATACTAACCTAATAGGGTTTTCAACTCAAAATGAAGACGAGTTCATGAATTATAAAGGAGCAAAACTTGAACTTAAATATAACAACATCCAAATCATTAGTCACGTCAGTGCTATATAAGTACCGCAAGTTCACAAATGATTCTAATAATTCATCTTCGTTTGTTTGTCTTCGCTTATATATGTTTGATATAATTTAATCATCA